>RBZT01000546.1:0-150864 GCA_003693705.1 Polymyxa betae
TCATTCTGAGCTATAGCTGACACTTCCATCCTTCAACCTTCCTTCTATGATGGCAGCAGGTTGCGCCCAATCTCACTGTTCTTTGATGACATTCACATTTTCGATTCGTTTATTTTGATTTTTTGAGCTCCGCTGTATAATCGCCGAGCTCGGACGTACAATGAGGACAGCGGATGGCGCGTTTCGAGATGACGCTGTCGCAGAATTCGCAATGACGTGGAGCTTCTTGTAGCATGGTCTGGCGGCGCTTTTCCAGTTTCAACTTCAACGATGCCTTGGCGTAGATTTTCAACATAGTAAAGATGCAAGTGGAGATGATTAGGAATGAGAGAACAGATTGAAGAAAAGCGCCCCAGTTCAATGTCACAGCGCCTGCATCGATGGCGCTTTTCAACGAATCGAAATTGCATTCATGTTCTGCAGGACAACGCAACAGGTAATACGATTCCGTCAGTCCTTGGGAAGGCATCGCAAGACTGATTATCGGTGTGATGATATCGCCAACCAGCGACGTTACAATAGCCCCGAATGCGCCTGAATTCTCTTTGAGTAACTGCGTTCGCTCACAGAAACCATCGACATACCCCCCATAATTGTACCAACTGCAAGATCAACAACATTCCCACGGGTAATGAAATCTTTGAATTCCGACATATGTTCGGTGAGCTCATCTAAAGAAGTGTCAACGTCCACCATATTGTTCAGAGGTATGGAACTGGTTTCTAAGGAAAGTGTTGTCAAAATCAATTCGAAAGTAACAGTCTGGGGAACGCATTACATCATTACTTCTTGCTGATTAGAGACAATTGAAAGCCGGAACATGATTCAGCTTCCGTGGTAACCTGTGTAAAAATTCGTCATCCTCCAGTGAGTGTTTCTAATGTTCGATGTCTTTGTTATTGATGCTGCCAGAATTGTGTCGAGACGAATAGTGTCCTTGTATATGTTAAAATGGCATCCTACTGCAAAAATTGCAACCTCAAATGTGAACTCACTGAAATCCATGCAAATGTGAAATGAGCTGTACCACTGATTGTGTCAAAATAAAGCATCAGGCAGATTGGATTCTTGGTCAGATTCGATAGTATTGACACTGGTCATGCACCAGCTAACATCTTTTCAGAAAAGATATCTTTGTTCATGCCGTACTGTTCTGGTGCTGACAACACCGACAGATGTCATAGGATTTGTCGACATCTATTCACGTTTCAACCATCGTATGACTAAACTTTTTCTAGCGAAGTCCAATTACGGCCATGTACTGAGTGCAGCAAAAATCGCGACGGTACTAAAGGTTCCTAAATCTATCTCAGACAACAAATGTCGTTCGTCAAAAGTCCATCACTTGCCTCTCCGATAACCGTTGCGAAAATGCAAAATCGACGAATTTTCGGGCGATCTTTTTTTGAATTCAGATATGAGGAGTTGGCGAATCCAGCGACTTCAGTGACACAAGCATCGGAGACGCCCAAAAATCTTCGAATTATAGCAATTGTTTTACAGGATAGAAGTTGTCAAATTCAATGGCAAAGCAAACTGTGAGGATTGACGATAAGACACTCATCCAACAATGATCGGATGCACGAACTTGGTTCAGTTTCTGGTCTCGGTATAATCAAAGTGCCTGATTGTGACTTTATTCGTTATATATGCAGACTTAAATGGTGTTAAAACGGAAGCTGTCGTGACCAATAAGCTCTGACGACATTCTGCTGCGAAAGCGCGTACGTCGGTACTCTTCCAAATCGTCCTCCGTTTCCCCTTGCGCTAACACGTTCTCCATTAGTTCAGATATAAAACTGGCTCCAGCAGAGCTATTTCGTGCGAGCTTTGTGCTTGGTTTAGGAAGTGGAACTGATCCTGGGGAAGAAACAAAGTCTGTCTTCGAGACCGTAGTAGCAGAATCCTTAACATCCAAAAGTGTTGATTGCAGTAAAGGATCAATACTTGCTATTGTACAAAAATCCGATTCGGCTATGGGCGAATTCGTGTTGGCATCACGAGGCAGCAAATCCGGCCTGGTATGGAACAATGGGTTGCCTTGAATCTGTGTCGCTTTCACAGAGATAACGATTTCGCAGTTGGAGCCAGTTTTACGAAGAGCGAACTTTTCCGATTGCCAAGTTCGAGATGACAAAAACATAGTCAGGTCAAAAGCCAACTTGCCAACGGCGACCTTTCCACAATAGATGCCTATTCTTAACACCGCTTCCTTTGGCTGGCAGGTTCGCTTGTCGATAGCCACTTTGACACTCGACAGCGTGAAGTGCTCATTCCATGTAGCCTGCTGTTTGAAGTCTACTTTGGCAGATCGTGTTCGGCCCTTGTACTTGCCGAAGCTCCAACAGGCGGCCAGGTCCAGGTCCTCAAAGGGATACTTTTCAATCCGATCGAGGCGTATCTCGATCTGGAATTTAGGTCTTTGCTTCCGTCGTATCAGACGACCGAAGGCAGCGAACATCCAGACCGGTTAGGCGTAGAAGGACGATCCCGATAGCTTCATGAAGGTGATTGGGTGGACCTATAGAAAGAATATCAGAACAGGATTTGACGCTACGTACGTTGAAGAGATTCTACAGGGCCTGACCTAGGCGCATACAGGCACAGCTGCGCGAAATGACAGACCCCCCTATTAACAAGGCCATGACACGACAGTTCTGCGGCGCGGCCACCTGTCCCAGATAGAGGAGGCCGAGGCGGTGGCCCTCTGGAGTCACGTTGCCACACCACAACTTGCAAATCCTAATTAGTTTATATTAAGATAGGTTGTTAGATTAATTGAACGGCAGGCTATCGAAGCGCCCAGCTTTAATTATTGCTGGCTGACCCCAGCACGGGAGTGGGTGTGTTGGGTGCATTCGCGATCATTTTCCCAGAGATCAACAAAATCGCTGGGTGTTGATGAAAGCATCGCAGAAGTAAGTTCAGTGATAAATTCGGCTGGAATATTTGGCCGAGCATCGGAACAGACAAGATCAGGACAGGTTTGGCAGAGCGACATCAGCGTTATGAGGTTCGGAAACACCGACGATACTGCCATCTCCATTGCTTTGTTCTTGGCTTCATTTTTGCTCTCAGAAGATGCCCCTCTGCCAATTATGCTTTGATTTACTTTTATGACGGAAACGAATTCATTATTCGGTCCAAATTCCCAAGAATAAAGGGGACATTTGGTTCCTGCTTGAGTGCAGATTTCATGAAGCAGGGATCCGAGCGATCTGATTGCCCTGGACTTTACTAAAACGGAAGCCGGATCAGAAATGATTTGCTTTTAAAAACCCACTTACTTTTTCTCTCTAATTTCTGGGACATTCTCTCCCAAGGGTCTTTTGGAAATTTGAAGACGGATTCAATAGCATTGGCTGAAACTAAATTTGATAATGAATTCAGATGACCTTCGAAAACGGTGAGTAGCTCAGGGAAACGAGCGCTTAACAAGGCTACTGCCGCCTTCTCTTTGGCCTTCTGTTTGTCAGTGTCTTCACCTGTCGCAACAATTTCGCTTTTCAGTGAGATTTCCACAATAACTCTTTTGCCGTCTAGCCGAGTGAAGAAGGCCGGCGATTGGCCTAGACTCTCTACGCATGCTTCGTGCAACAGCGCTTCGTGCGATTGCAAATGGCCGGATTTGACTGTACTGAGATGAGTACGGCAAAGGCCCATATTGCCAAGTTTCTACCTCGTTGTAGAATCAAATTTAGATCGTTTTTTGGGGTCGTTGATGAAATCGGATCTTTCTCTAATTGTTGAGAAGGAGTTTTTTCAAGAAGGGAAAGAGTTTCCTTGAATAAAGAGAGCAAATTGGAGCAAAGTGAAAACAATGCATTCTCAGCAGCAATTCTCTTGGCTTCATTTTTCTTCGAAGGATGCTGTCCAGTTGCAAGGATTTTGCCCTTGGATATAATTTCGACAATGTACCCAGCGGATTGCCGGCAGGTATAAACCGGCGTCTCGCGGTGGACTTGCTGCAGGTAAGAATGCAATAGGCTGGCTGCTGATTTGAATTCCCCTGATTTTACTGCAGCGCCTCAGCGATGTATCTCAGAACAACGACCTGATACGTACTTTTCGATTGCAAACTAAACAACGAATCGGGGCTTGCAACATTGTTCGTTTTGAGACGCTTCGAAACCGGTTCTAACACCGGGGGACATGTCATCGAGATAGATAGCGTGGCGAAATCTCGCCTATCGATTCCTTCCGATGATTGCCGCTGCGGAGACCCGAAAATCAAAAAGAAAATACGATTGCGACCGTGGTTCTTTCTTGGAGTTTATTGCTATGCCTAGCGCTTATAGTACGATACCGTCGTTTGGTAGATTGAATAGTCCAAGAATTCGGAGCAAATAATATCTCTGAGTGGCAATTGCGATCCTTGTTTTCGACAAAACTTTCCGGCTCAACGAAGACTTTCCTTCGGAGTTTTCAAATTTCATTTTCTGAAAGTTTTCAAATTTCATTTTCTGAAAGCGTCATGACCAGTGAGCCTACATTCAAAAACCTGGACTTGAAATGGCATATGTTAGGCAATAAGCCTACTGACGTGATTCAGTTTCGTCCATGGCGAGGTAATGATTCCGGTTCGCTGTTTGCCTGTGGGACTTACGAACTCCATCCCGAAAGCAACAGTCGCGATGGTGGTGTCCATTATGCAGAGTTTGCTACGCCGAACGAAGTGAATTGCTCTTGGAAGAAAGGAGATGCTTGCTTCGACCTTTGCTGGTCAGCAGACGGAGAATATCTCTTCCAAGCTTCTGTTGATGGTCATGTTCGTATCTTGCATGGTCCGGCACAACAATGTCGTGTCTCTGCTAATTCAATGGCAACGTGCGTTGATCACCATCTCGATACGATCTCGTTTTCCACGAGTGATGGCAATATTGGTATTATTGATGCTCCATCGTTTCAAGTAAAGATGTCATGGCAAGCGCATGACTCGTTCGAGGTCTGGGCTTGCTCTCTTGATGGTCATCATCCAACCATATATTCTGGTTCTGACGATTGCATCTGGAAATGTTGGGACGTCAGGAATAGCACTCAGCCCGTGTTCGTCTGTAGCCAGCATGAGGCGGGTGTCACAAGTATTCAGTCACATCCATATAAGCCTAATATCGTTGCTACAGGTTCAGCTTCAGTTATTCGTATTTGATTTCGCGCTTTAATGGACACATTTAGGATCCTATGATGAGAATATTCGAGTTTGGGATATTAGATCGCTACGAGCTCCTTTGCAAATGCATTCCACCGGTGGCGGTGTTTGGACATTGAAATGGCACCCTTGCAACGAATTCAGATATCATGACATTATTCTATGTGCTAACATGTACAATGGATTTTCAGTGATCGATTTCCAGAAGGGCGCCGCCCGCGAGATTGCTGTCTTTAAGGAACCAGGAGAGAGCATCGCGTACGGAGCTGATTGGTGTCGCGACCCGAAGCTTCCAGATGTGATCGCGCTCTGCTCGTTCTACGATCGGTCTGTGAGGATATGTCAAATAAACAGTTTCACATAGATAATGCTGCTATGATCACACTGCTATCCAATGCTGTCCCCTTGATGTAATGTTACACTGCCGATTAAGGAGCTCGCCCTCCTGTCTGGTTATGCTATGTTACATGAAGTCATTGAGTGACGTTCGCTTTCACAGTAATGTTACAGTGATTGTGGAAATGGGCGCGTGTTTCATCATGCTGCGCATTTACATTGGCGTTTGGGGATGCTGCGACGACCTCTAAAATCACCAGCTGCTATTCAGACATCTCCTGTCTCTTGTAGAAATTCCCCAGAACCAAGATACATAAGGCTAACCAAATGCATAGATAAGCGGCCGCGTGTGCATGACGCCCCGATATCATCGCCCGCCCAAAGCACATTAGAACGGTTGCTAACAGAGCATAAGCATTGTCGCTTAAGCCACGACCATGGTCCCCATATAATGAGTACATGCCAACTATCCAGTAATCCATGATGTATTGATCCGAGTTTTCAGCGAATCCCCACCAAGTTCAATGGCACCTTGATCGTCGGTTGAAGGCGGACCCAGAGCTACTCAAGCAGTATCTATCCGAAGCAGTTTGTATTTTCGATCCATTAAACTTTAGTCAGATTTTTACATGATTTGTCTACATTGTTCGAGGACGACAGCGCTTTCCGGAAAGCTTTACAACCTTATGCTATATCTGAAGATGAAGAATCTTCATTGGCCGCAAGTCATACAACTGACAGTTTAGTTAAAGTGTTTCTAAGTATCAATGATTGCTTCGCCTTTCATGAATCTGAACTTTATTAGGAGTTCCTTGCTTACAAGAACACGTATCTGATGCGATTCTGCAGAAACTCGTCGAATTCTCTGCAGAGCAGGAGTATTTACTGACAATGGATCGTTTCTACTTGATCTTATTTCAAATTTTAGTTCTTCGTCATTATACACTGACGTTCCCAGATTGATACTCTATCAATTGCGATTTCTCGACAGTTTATACAACGAGTCGCGCCTTTGCGAGAAAATCCTGGAACTATTCAATGCATGCAATTTGCAGTTACAGAAAGAAATTGTATCTGCTCTTCCTGACATTCTATCCGATGCAAGCCATTCTGTAAGGAATAATTGTCGTGCGGCCTTCGTCAAGATTTAATATCAATTAGCGGATTGTAGAAGCGCTCCAATCCAAACTTCAAGAGGATTCGGATCTCACAGTTAATGTTCTTGACACATTATCGAATTTGGATCTTCAAGGAGAGATGATGGTTTGGCATCGCAGTCTGGCGCTTATCATTGTATTTCAACGTCTTTAGGAATCTGTACGGAAAATAGCCTCAGTAGCTTTGGATACTGCATCTATATCCGATCTGCCTGTCGTCATTCGCTTCATAATGCAATCTTCAACGAAAACAGACGCTGATAAAGTTGTGATTATTGCATTTTGTTTCCGGTGTTTACTTGAATTCAGACTGTGGAAGACACTCTAAGAAAGCTTCAAAATGTGGGGAAACCTGACAATATTTCCAGTAAGGCAAGCGCCGATGATTTCCTGCTTGTTTTAGGTATAATCTGATTACCCTGCAAGTGCATGTACTAAGCTGCTGTGCAGAGCAATTTCGGATCGGAATATCCTATCATAAGCACATCGCATCGGCTATGGCCAAATGCTTACAAAGGACGCAAATCAGCGACCTCAGCTGTGTCGTTTTCTGGACGACCCTCATGTTGAATGATCAATCTGCATATTCGAACCGGGTCGTCAAGATCGTTCGTAAATGGGCATCGGCTGATGAACAAGGTTTGCGACACCAACACTCGAGTAGAATTGGTTTAACTTGGTTATTACAGGAGCTCTACCTCTGCTTTTCGAAAAATTCATCACGAATCACTCCCAGGCACTCAATCTCGTGGCGAAATCTATTCTTTCTTTGGCCGAGGTTCTCCATCATTGATGTTTTTGATCTCGGATTGATTTTTTCTAGGAGACGACGCGTAGCAGTGACGCTCGAGAGCAGAATATTGGAGCGAGCCTTTATAGAAGCGCATTCCTTCGCTTTGCTAGCCGAATCGATGTTCTATCTTGCTTAGCAACGCATATTGGCAGTGGACGGAACCATGAGATTGACAGAGCTCTGCAAATTCTGCTTCAGCTTTGCACTCAGTGTTCTAAGGAGACTTCACCCTACTTCGCATACTTACTGGGGCTGCTTGATTACTGTTAGGCTCATTCGCTGTATCAATCATTTTTTTTCTGAAAGCCATTAGGTCACAATTTAAACAACTTCCAACTGAGGACGCTGTTTGAAGCGCTAGCAAATGTAAACTCATAGCCGCGTCTATCAATATAGAACTGATGTTCTTTGAACCAGTGTCACAGCTGTACTGAAGGGAATGTTCTGAAATCGGATGTCATTAATTACATCACGAAGAACTTGCAGCATTCGTCACTTTCGTTCCAAAGACCCGCCATCATAGGAGCCCTGTGTTTAATCAATGCCAATGGTGAGATCATACACTTATTCGTCGACCATCCATTGAGGGAATGTCAGTTTGTTTAGAGCAAGAATTTTGTGATGATCATCCTGTGTATCCTCTATTTGCTGACCTCGATAGGTATACTAGCAAATCTCATGTAAGAATCTCGATAGCAAGCTTCCGAAATTTTCTCTGAAAATGCATGCCAGGCAGCCACAGCGTTTCTTTGTGAAGAAATTCTCTATTATCTGAATCGCGGCGGCATCAACCAAGAAATTGCTGGTGGGCTTATCAAGTATCCCTGTTGGCATTTCTTTGGCATATATCTAACTGTTTTTCCAGGCGTATTATAGAGTTGTTTCAAAGTACGTTTTTGACTTTACCTGAAAATCAGCCTGCGGAAGCCAATACCGAGCTCATTGAGGTATGACGCAAACTTCCAACTCTTCCATGATTGTTTCCAATTTGCTGTAGGTCGCCACGTTGTTTAATCTGAATCCAAAGGAGAATCCGTCCATTCTTGCCATTTATCCTGGTTTAGCTGATCCCGCCAGACGTCCTGCATTTGTTATGCTCCCGACACTGCTTGAATTACTGAATCGTTGGAGTCTATGCGATCCCGAAACTGTTCCAGATGAGGACGAACTTTCCAGTATTCCGTTGACGTTGTTCAAGTTCGATTGCCTTCAAGTCAAATTGAGCGGTATTCAGCTTCCCTTTTCTGATATTTTCTGCAGATCGTCCAGGATTTTGACACAAGTTTATTGACTTTGACGTTCTCAGCCCTGCTGCATGCGATCAATTGGTAACCTAGCAGGCTGTCTTTGCTTTATGCTGAACATTTGAAGGTTCCGAGCGCTTTTGAACGCCTTCGCGTTTAGTTCCGACGATGTTTTGAGATGTATGCCATATTGATGGATGTCTGCTTTTTAACATTCTTTCAGGGAAATGCTCCAAACGTTTGTCACAGTTATTAGAGCTTCAGAATGAACTTTGCCTGTTTCCAGCGGATTTTGTTTCGAAAGTTGTCCCATATGCAATCACTCAGTCTCAACGTTGTGCACTATCTTCTCAAAAAGTATTTTGGAATTCACTGTTTGAGCTTTCGCCATTCATCTCTGACAGGACATCAAAGGCAAAAAGCTCTCAGAAGAGGTAGTCCTGTACCGAATCGAGCCTTTACTTCGTCCATTGGCTGTACGTTTTGCTGATCTGCTGATTATCTGATCAATATGAATCGTGACTTTCACTTTACAGCCAATTGTGTTTACCTTATTAACGATGGAATTAAAGTTGGAACTCTCTTCCAACGAATCCAACGAGGGCGATGCCGTCATCTATGTAAGCTATTCCTGTGCGTTGCTAAAGATGCTTTCATATCACAATGCAGCTGGACACATTCCAGTATCTGTTGACAGAACTTCACGACACTCTGAAAAGAAACTTTCCTAAATCATCCCCTTTCAAATCCCCTAACGGTATGTTTTTCTCTAACCATCTGACATCCTTTTTAATCTCCATTCATGTAGAGGCCCCGAGTCGAGCTGTCATGGTTGAGCATTTTGATATTTTCGAGTTTCTCGCTGCATTGAACTATGACAGCAACTCCAGAAATTGCCAACTCAGAGTGCGCCGGTTTCCTGAAGAAATACATCTCTTAATCCATTAATAGGTCTTTCGAGCCCTTGGCAAATCGCTTCTGTTGTTGACATCTCATGAATCTGCTGAATGTGAGCACGGTGTATGGTATTGTCTTAGAATCACAATATTTAATTAAATGGCATGTATCTGCAGCGTGCAATATCTCGGAACGTGGATCTGATCTTGCAATTAATGGAGTTTATCTTCAATTGTTCTGCTCTGCAAACCGCTCAAGGACATTCCGTTTTATCGGTGAATTGTTTTCATGGTCTCTGGAGCAGGGTTAAATTGGTTCATAGATGATTATCGTGGACTTCGTTCAAAGCGACTCTGTTGATATGAAGCGAATAGGATTTCCAACATGTCTCAGTGTCCTTGGACATTTCCTATTAGACCTATTGCCTTTGCCAAGATCATCAATTCATACTCAAACCAAGATCTGCTCTATCGTCAATGATCTACGAAAGCGTGGTCCAATTCAGAATTCTGGTGCTTTGACGAGCAAGTTATCTGATTGCGCCTTAAAGTTACTGTCAGAATTCTGGCAGGATGATTATCCCCTTGTACGGTCAAGTTTTCGGCAAATCTGGAATCTGATTCTTAATAATTCTGCTCAGGATAGCTCAGTTGGCGCTCTTATATCGTATCATATCAGAAATTCGCCAAAACCACTTGAAATCGTGAAGCAGCTGATCTCGAGCGATTTTCCAGAGTTCCTCGAACGTAGTCGCGGATCCGAAGATACCGAAGATGATGTTGCGCCGACCTTCGCCAAGACGTTGGCTTCAAAGACCTGGCCCTTTTTCTTTAAAGCTGTATAGGGCGTGTTTTCCTTTAGTTGCGTTACGTTTATTGATGTGTTAATTTGCCACAGTGCGCTGAACAGATCTCGTCTTCGATGAATGATGTGGAGAGAGATATTTCGTCATTGTTTAAGAAGTTGGAGGACTGCGCAAAGCTGTTCTTCAGTTTAATGGAGTTCTTAAAGCGATCTCAAAAGGCAGCGTATGAATCATGGTTATTTCGCGCTCTTATGCTCACAACTCACTGTTGTATTAGAATACTGGGCAGCGCTTTACGAATTGGTCACATTTTTATTGATCGCATTCTAACCCATATTCCTTTGATGAGAAGCTCATTTAATGAAAATAAGCAAGAAATAGTCCCACTTCTACAAACTGTGTCAAAGACAACACGAATTCTGCAGGTATCTCATTCCTACACGATTCTTTGTTTTTTGACAATCATACTAGAGAATATGCAGTCATGTTAAAAGGGAAAAAATCTCTAACCTGACGGGCTTAGTTCCTGCCCTGAAAAAGGCGATGGACAAGTTCATGTATCTCGTTAAAGATATGTTCCATCATCACGACATCCTATACAGTGCTGATTTCAAGTGCGGAGCTCTCAAGAATAGAACAATCGAGGGCCGCGAAATTGAGCAGGACGAAGAAGAGGAAGAAGATCAGGACGAGCGTGGCGAGCCGGAGCCGGAAGATGAAGACGCTGTTGAGGAGACCCAAGAGGAACCCAACTCAACTGAACAGGAGGACTGCGATCCCTCAGACAGCCCCTCCGAATTTCATTGCTAATATTTTGTTGACGTTAATCACAGATATAGTTTAACTATTACAATGTTCCATGCGATAATTGTTTACAGTATTGGTACAATCTAAAGTTGCTCGAAAGTAACCGATGATGTCGCTTTCCGGCTGACCGATTTCCTTGGACTATATTGCAGGAAACTATTCGTAGACCGATAGCTGGGCTCGCCGATCGTGCTGCCAACCTTATCATAGCGTGGCGATAGAATCATATCGGGTGCCAACAGCGTGATCAGCGAGCCACGCCTAGATTCAGGCGGCGAGTCGATACCGACGTTGACGCCTGCGGACGAATCAACGCTGGATGTTGATCCTGGATCTTCTAGCACGGCGCCTGTTCTCTCTGGAGCATGCGACGATAGCAAGTAAACGCCAAGGACGATCATCAGAATTCCGAATGTGAACCCGACTGTATGGGTTGCCGGCAATCCATCGAATTCCCTGAAGTAAATCCCTATTTGCTGTATGAGAGGGCGTCGCTAACAGTGACATTTCTTACCGCCTCCGACAACACTGAAAACAATCCAGCATACTTGCAGAAGCGGAATGATCAGAAGCCCATCGAACTGTTGCAATGCCTTATTCATTCTATACAGCCTGCTGAATCCTAAGATCAAACCCTATGAAATGAGTGGGAGTCTTTACCAAAACGACATTGTTACGAGCCACATGAGCAGCACGACATAGATAGTCGGATCGGCCATCTGATTGGAATCGACGATGCTAGTTTTCAGCAGAATGGAGGCCGATTTCGCCAGCATCACAGATTGAGTGCCTATAATGCCTGATACGAGGGCGTACAGGACAGGCAGCAGATTTTCAGAAGGATCTGATGAGAAATCGTGGGCCCGAGCCAGTTTCGATGACATCTGAATGCGGCCATATATGATCTGGGAGATGACCGCTGTTATAAATAGAGCGAATATATAGATCAAATAGTCTTGATAAGTGTACAAGGTCCAAAGATCCTCGGCTGAGTATTCTTTCGTGTTTGGATTGGCAAATATCACTATGAAACAGTTGCCAAAAACAATCCAGCCGGTAGCGATTAGGACCCGCTGGGTAATAACTTCGCCACACAGCGACGACGAAAAGATCACATTCGATACGAACTGGACCGAGCTCATCGCTGACAGCAGCGATTGCGAAGCGAACCCAAACGACACGAAATTGGCGATATTGCCGGTGACGAAGCAGATGACGCCCAAAATCCAGATCTTGGATCGGTAAAACGGCGCCGGCTTGCGGTTCAGAAGCAGGGCCTGCTCACGATGCGAATGTGACAGCTTAATCAAGTTGGTGCCGAAATTGATATCGATATTGCCAGCAATGTTGAGGACGGCTCCCCAAAGCCATGGGGGCATAGGGGAGGGGGCAGCTCCAACAGATATGCGACGATGTCGGCGAAACCCTTACTGTTACAAGCCAGTCCAGTCCTATAAATAAACCCGTTTCAACCACCCTCTGATAAGAGGCCCGACAGTCGGGTGTTATATGAATCTCAACTAAGATGATATGCAGGATCTGGGACCGGCATCCAGCAAAGATTCATGCCGGGGGGTACCCGACCCTGTGATACCATGCCATTCCCAGGTTGTTACAATTATTGTATATCTGCTTTAGTTAGAAATTGCCGATTCGTGATATTGTTATCTTGGATTTCTTTCGATTCCAAAACGTTCTCGATGCAGGCTTTGAGAATCTGGAGACGGTCGAATTCGTTCCGAGGGCGGCCAATCGGCTCTCTGGTTATCTCCTGGATAGCTTGCTTAATGGCAGCTTCATCGTGCTACAGACGCTTGAACATAAGCCTGAGGCTGTTAAGCGGCCTGACTCACCTCAAGCGCTGTTAACTGATCGGCTAAACGCCCACGAATTCTGTGTAGCAGCTCCGTTTGCTTGTCAAGATCTTGGTCGGCCGGCAACGACATGGTTTGCCTATCCAATCGCACTATTGCAATTAAAGATTTCCGGAGAATTTTATCTGCTGATGAACACAGCGATAACTGGCAGCAAATGACGATAACTTATTTCTCACTGCGTTCGATGGCGACGAACAGCGAAGCGAACGATGAATCATATTATCAGGTTAGACTTCACGATTGTCATTGGATAATGAGTTGTCGAGAATGCGTTCAGCGACTGATTCCTGGATTCCTGGCAATTGCTCTATACAATATTGTAGAACAAAAGATGGTGGGCTCTATTGCAGAGATTCGAAAGAATTTCAAAGTGACAATAACTGATGGCTGCGCACATTCACTACGATTTCGTTTCATCACTCGTTGCCATATTTGTTGATTTTCATTCTATTGAACAAGGGTGCCGAGCTCCGACTTCTGCATGGTCGTGAACCATGGAAGAGAGCGAGCAAACGTGCAGCCATCTGGAACAGCTGCCTGTGGCTACTCGATCGGCGCTGCTGGATCTGCTCGGCAAAGTATCTCTATTCGATGCCGATTCTTTGATAGCGCCTAAGCTTCGTATAGGCTCGTGATAGTTCTGCGGTTGCAGGGAAAAAAATAGTCTGTTGCGACTGCGACAAGGAAGTTGAGGAAGACCAATTGATGATATGCCTTCAAGTAATATTGCTGCCTTCGTAATTGGCATCGAAATCTGATAGTAATTCGAAAGTGCGCACCAAGTGTTGATGCTCGTTGTGGGCGTTATCTTGAACAGCATGCTTACCAGCATTGTGAATCAACAGGGCATCCGGTCTGCGCCAATTTGCGAACAACTTCCGTTTGGTGCTACAAATGCGATTCAGAAGTGTTTCTTCCCGAGTATGTAAAACATTCTTGACTGTCTTTAGCGTAGTCTTAATCTTTCCAGTGATGATGCTGGAGAATTCCAGGAGGATTTGCCTGAACGCAACGCCTCTCCCGAGCCTGTCTTAATAACCGGTTCTTATCCAAACCCCATCGCTAAATTCCGTGAGATGAAAGGATATCTGGGTAAGATCTGCAGTTTTGGCCGCTGCCGAGAAAATGTTAAACAGAATCAAAGGCGACGGCTCATGGAATCTGAGTACAAAAAAGGGAGGGGGTCATCCTGGTCTAGCCAATCTGGGAAATACTTGCTTTTTGAACTCCGGATTGCAAGCGATTCTTCATGTTTCTGAGGTTGTCGATGCCTTCGCTCAGCGACGTGTACTTGGCATTTAGGATTCTGTGCCTTTCTTTGCTTCTAAAATTGCTCTAGTTCTTGGGAGAGGAGTTTAGGAATGGAAATAAGAACGAGCGCCTCCTTTCGAGTTTCTCTGAACTTACTACTAAAGTAATTTCTTCGCTTTTCTGAGACTTCAAAATGACATTTCACAGATATGGAGCGGCAATTATGAAGTTTGCGGTCCAAGAGATTTAATTCGAGACATATGGACTGTGAATCCAGCCTTTCGAGGTTATGACCAGCAAGACACACAAGAGTTTCTTCGCTGTTTGCTGGACTCTTTGCATGAGGCCTTGAAGCATTGGGTCCCAATACAGATTGGCAATGGTGCCACACGAACCGTTGAAAGATCTTTGGTTCATGACTTATTTCAAGGCCTTCTTTTATCTCAGGTAGAATTGGCTTTTGGCATGGAGGACTTTTTTTAAGTCCGATTAAGGTCATGTGTGAGAATTGCCATAATGTATCCGAGGTGTACGATCCATTTATGGATCTATCGTTGGAAATTCCTTCAAAGCAGCAAGTGAAGAAGGCCAGTGAACCAGCTGAATTTTGGCAGAAATTAGGGGGGACATCAGCCTCTACAAGTTTTATGTCCAGCTTTACTAATTTTTTCTCATCGCTTTCATGGAGCGCGCCAATCTTAACTCTGGATATGTGTCTGCAGTCGTTCTGCTCCAAAGAATCGCTCATCAAAGTGGATCAGTATAGCTGCGAAAAATGCGATCAGAAAGTGAATGCCTCCAAAGTTCTTTCGATCGGAAAGTGTCCGGAAATTTTGATGCTGCATATCAAGCGCTTTGCTCATAGCAGTTTCTTTGGATCGAAACTCACCACTCCTATTGACTTCCCATTGGAGGGTCTCGACTTGTTTCCTTATATAAGGAAGGCGCCTCCCGCTGAAATAACAAAATCTGGGGACAAAAGTGTCGCATCGAACGATTCGTGTCTATACGATCTTTGTTCGATTGTCAAGCACATGGGATCCATTAATGGCGGTCATTACGTCGCGTAAATGCTTGCGATTTGAGATTTGATCGATGTTGATTCTTGTCTCAGGTATGCAAAACACCACCGAACTGGAATTTGGTATGAGTTCGACGATCGGCGTGTTAGCGAAGTGTCGGAAGACACAGTCAGGTCTCAAGAAGCTTACATTTTGGTATATAGAAAGGCAACGTCAAAAGTTCTTTCTAGACCATTTGACAATTTCTTTGAACAAACATTATTTCTTAAAGACGGTCTTCCCAAAGTATATATTTCTCTATACTGGCTCAAAAAGGCTGAGGTACGTGTTGTTCCATTGTTTTACTCCACGATTGAAAATTGGAATAGCTATTCAGCAATCCGGGTCCTATTGATAACTGGAGTTTGTGCTGTGAGCACGGTGTCCCATTGGAAGGAGACCTTACCAATACCAAGGCACTGCAAATTAGCCAGACTGCTTGGAAAGTAGGATTGAACCAAAATATCCTCAGCTCTTGTTGACGCTACTTCTAGGAGCTGCATAATAAGTTCGGCGGTGGTCCATTGATTCCAGTCGATCGCCTTGCAGAAGAAAAACCTGTTTGTGAGGGTTGCTTAGACAGCAGGCGCGAGTTTGAGAAACGGTTGAAATTCGGATATGGTGGTGCGTCGTTGATGTCTAAACGAGTTTGCCTAGACGGATTACGTATTATATTGATGAGTATCCAGCGACTCGTGAAAACTATCTGATCTCTGAGCATTGGCTTGCACAATGGAGGGCGTTTATTTCTGGAGGTGGAATCTCAGTTCTGCAGCATAGCTATGTCTGAGTTTTGTTCTAGGGCCAGTACCTGGTCCAATCGATAACGCTGTGTTATTTGAAACCGATGGCGTCACTCCGAAACCTGGATTGGAATGTAAAATAGATTACGCGCCCGTAAACATCCAAACCTGGAAAGCATTGCATCGGGTCTATGGGGGTGGGCCAGCCATTATACGATTTACAGATGACCTGTATGAAAAAGTCGCTAACCAACATGCTAATATCTCCACACCAGAAGAGCCAACAGTGACATCATAATATTATAATACAGTTAGATACATCTCATTGTACCATTTATCATTCTTGCGTCATTACTACACACTGATTAACTGCATGCTGGCGGCCATCTTCCACTGAACTTGGTTGCAGAAACAACTCGGAAGTAGCACGACGGTGCTCTTCATGCATAACATCTGCAATGGATTCTGCAGGCGTTTGTACGACATCAAACCGTTCCATTAACGTTTGCAAGAATGCCTGCTCGAATTTATCCCGATCTCCATCGATATGCTCTTTCATGCCGCAGAGAAATTCGTGATGGTTTCGAAGCTGACGATACTTCGGTTGCCTTCTCGGTGCCCGAAGATACGAAGCCATCGCTGCGTGATTCACATCCCATAGCAGAGAAGAATGATGAACCCAGCGTTGGCCGCTGATCGTTTGGGCATTGCCGCCAAATTTCTTGTCTTCAAAACAATAGTCGTTATCAACCTGGCAAACACGAATTAGGCCAATGTCAAGAACCATTACAGAAGACAACCAGAAGAAACTCGGATGAAGAGCAGCGGCGAAATACGTCTCGATAAAAGTCACTGGACCAGTTCATGATGGCCCTCGGTGAAGGGGTAGGCTGAAACAGACCCCCCATAATAAAACTGATCATGATCGCATTACGATCAACGAAAACCGTTCCTCCGCCTGTGTATCGCCGAATGAGACGAACACGATCGCCATAGGCGTTGTGCTCGTTGACGAGTTCTGAGACGACGCCGGACGTGCCCAGGACGATGGACGACTCAGTTGGGGCTGCCCTGTTCAGCACGAGATAGTTGCCACGTGCCAGCCGATGCAACGCTTCCTCAAGGCGGAGCTGGTAGAGGAGGCAGGTCGAGCCCAGGTCGACAAGATTCAGCGCCGACCTGGACGCCATCTTGCCAATGACGACCCGCAGTTAAGTTTGACATGTCTCCTGCAAGGCTGCAACGTAACTATCGTTTATAAGTGGCATTATGAGTGAATGAGATTCAACTTCAGGCTGTGGAATGATAGGACACCTGTTCCAACCTATCATCGCCCATCGGTGCTTTGCCCCTGTTGGTCGTTGTTCTTGGATTTGTTGGTGTGTCTGGTCGAAACAAAAACAATGTCTTGACCGTGATTCGAACCCGGGACCCTGGAGTCTTTGGTCTGGTTCGTTTCGCCTTATTTCGCTATGTTCTTGTGAAGTCCAGATAACGTACTGCTCCAAGTTCTACCTAACTTCGTATCATGATTATTAGGGGTCGATTGGGTTACGTAAAGGATCTGGTAATGATAATGCAAATTCTCTGCGTTGAACTTCGTGAATTGCTGTGTTCAATCCATTCCTTCCTCTGATACGTCTGACTGCTCCCCATTTACACCTTTACTGTCACCCGTGCGCATTGAAGGCGTTATTCGATAATTCAATTCAAACGTCATCGTTAAGTGAAGCTATCAATGCTACTATCGTTCAACCAGTTACTCCAGGGTCCAAGGTTCGAACCACGGTCGAAACTTGTTTTTTTTCGAGCATACACACCAACATATATAATTGCTCATTTCCAATCAATACAGCTCTCTAAGCAATCGTAATTTATCATTGAAGTGAGGTAAGTATTATGCATTGGAACCCTTCAAGCATGAGGATATCCCCGAGACCAATCCATAGCCATCATCTGTTCATGGATCATCTGCTCATGGATCATCTGCTCATGGATCATCTGCTCATGGATCATCTGCTCATGGATCATCTGCTCATGGATCATCTGTTGATGGATCATCTGCTCATGAAGCATCTGGTGCGGCATCTGCATTGGGTTCGGGCCTGACACAACTCGTTTCAGATTTCGCATTCGACGATGATCAGCAGGATACCGTTGGGGAAATGACGACTATGGTGGAAGGCAGGCTGTGCATACGAGAGCGTCGGCTGCTGCTGAAGGAACTGATTCATGAGAAGAGGTGTTCCCTTATTGTGAGGCATCTGGGTGAGATGCTGTTCGGGTCTCATTCGAGCAGCATTCAACGGCAATCTGGCAGCAGAAGGACGGAATTCGGGAGAATCCGCCGATAGACATCGAGCTCCTGAACAGAAGCTCAGCACAAACCAAACGTTGAGAGAGAGTCGCCGACCATCCGTCTTCAGCTTGGGGGAAACGCCCTCAGGGGTGTCATTCGTCTGCTCGTGAACAGACACCGATCTGGCCTTGTTCGGTGATGGACTACGAGGTGCATAATAATGAGCACATTTGACGAGCTCGACGATATCGTCGGAGTCGATGGGAACATATTGAACGCTGCCGCTGTCTGCGCTCGCATTATTGCTGTCCATCATGTATTTGGTGAACTGCAACGAATCGAGTTGAGCGATCTCGGGATAGAGCAATGAGCTATACAGGACCAAGACGTAGATCGGGTCAACGGAATCGCCTGCCAAACCCGAATTCAGATTCGACGATAAAAACAGGTGACGACATCGCCCGACCTCGATGGACGTCTCGTTCGCCAACAGCCGATGGCAGCAGCGATTGGAATTCGTCAAAGTACGAAAGCGGACTGGCCGCCAGAAAACTCTCGTCGTTGACGGAGCGCTTCCCGACCTCATCCGAGGCCGGAGTTGGAACGACGCCTTTGAAGAGCGAGGAGGGCGGCTTGAACGGCGCCGTATAGTAATAGACCTCGTATTCGTGGCCGTTCTCATCAACGTTCAAGAACACGAATTTGTATGAAGGGACGCGGTTCTTCACCTCCATCGGAATGTACTGAATCGCTCCTTCGGGGATCGCCACGATCACCGAATCGTGTCGTCGCGGATTCGCTCCCACGAGGGCGTCGTACGACGGAATCATCTTCCGCAGCATGTAGTCGGTGAACGTCAACGAATCCATCCTGGCGATCTCCGGGTAGACGTCGACGTCGTACAGGACCGGGATGAACATGGGCTGAGCCTTGTTGGGCTGCGGCGGAGCGGCCAGTACGCCTGCGAACAGATACGGATCAGATGCAGGATGAGAGGAGCGGCTTTGGACAATGCAACTGACAGGTGGCGATTATGGCGGCTATGGACAGAAGCGATACCAACGACATGGCTCAATCGATGGGCCTGGATCGAGGCGTTGGCGATTGTCGATCTCAGGGCTGGTGTGTTTCGGACTGCGTCACGGACTGCTGGTTCTCCTATCATCATGCTATGACGACGAACTTCTCTCCGAATCCAAATGAACGGTCAGATCGGGTTGCAGCCAAGGATTCTGTTCCCCTTCTTGATCCCTTCTTCTGCTTGTTATTCTGTCTCATATTAGATCTGTCACTTGATTTCTGACGATCTTGTGAGCCGTAACTTTGGGGAATTTTTCGACGTTTTAATGTGCATAATCGGATAGGGAGACGAGATAATCAATCAGCTGGGCGTCCTTGTTGGAATCGACGACTTTATCATGCCGATGCATCTCGTTCGGATTCGTCCTGCTGTCTTGCACGTTCTGGTGCTCGAGGTTCTTGGGCAGCACGCCGAACGCGCTGCACAGCATTCTCATCATCTTATGGATATCACGAAGCAGGGATTCGGAGACGGGCGTCGATCCCAGCAGCGCCACATCATCGATGGGCTTCTCGAGATCATCGCCTGAACATCGATCGATCATGAGCCGAAGCCCGTCATGGAGCTGCGAACCACCTAGAAGCGGATTCTTTCGGAACGTGATCATGGCGTCCGGCGCCGTCTCCGGAATGTCGCTGGGATTCTCGTTCTCGATCTGATCCATGATCGTCTGATGAAAGACGCGACAATGTTTCCTGGCCGTCGTCTTCGACGGCCTCGCTGCCGAATACATAAACGGCTTCAAACAGGCAGCGCAGACGTACATCTGGCTCTGGGTCGTTAATTTCGATTGAAGGATCTGGCGGCGCAACTCGAGTTCGTCGAGTGCTCCGTCCTGCAGAAATCTTCTGACTCGACCCAGATGCAAACCTTGGCCATCGCCAGGTCCGATACCGAGCCGAGCACGCTTCATTGACGGGTTCAGATTGCGTCTGGCCCAGGCACATCTGGACGCGGGTTTGCCGCAATGAACAAATCTTGACTGGTGACCAATTCATCTCTCGGGAAACCGGCACCGACGCTCTCGTGCCCGGCGTCGACGTCAGGCGCTCCAATGTGGCCTAATGCGATCGGCGTCGTGGCGGTCAGCGAGATGGTGATTGTCGCGACTTGGTCGTGAGGAATGCAGATTATGCTGGTTAGATCGTCGAGTACTTCTCATAATCGGGCATCAAATCCATGCCTGGTTCGGATCGCGAATTCCAGCGGGACTCGAGATCGACTTCGTTCCGATCCATATCGACTGCATTTCATTCGTCTCTGCAATCGATACAGTCGCGAGTGTCTGGCACTTGTTCGAAGATTGAAGAGAATGATGATTCTGATGATAAGAGCAGTAGTAGTAGCGGGAGCTCCAACCAGCATCTCTCTGCAATATCATCTCGCGTATCTTCATTCAAGTCGATTCTGTCTGCAAAGGTGACCATGACGACCTCGAAGGGATCCAGAATCTGGAAGAGACTTCGCAATGCCATCAAGGTCAAGATCATTCTGCAGAGAAACCGGGAACAGCACGTTATGGATACCACAGAACAAGAGAGTGCCACGCCGTCTGATATCGCATCTGAAGGCGTTAGTGTGGCAGTCCCGAACAAAAGACCAGACGATTGGTTTTATCAAGAAGAAGTCAAGGTATCAGATGCAGCCAAGCGCCGTCAACAACAGCTCTCTGAACGTCTAACGGCGATTCGTGAAGCGGAATGCACTTTCCGTCCAGCAATCACTGAACGTCGCCGAGCTCGGGTGAATTCCAGCTTCCTCCGAAGGCAAAAAACGTTTGAGAATCGACGGGCGTCGCTTTTGAACTATCAGAAAGCCAAACAGGAATGGGTTCTTCGTGATATCGTTAAGGAAGGTCAACGTCGCAAAGTCGCAGATCCGGAAGGTGTTTGGCAACGTTCCGTCGACTGGCAGATCAATCGCCTGAGCCGTCGAATATCTCGTCAGATCGATCAACGTGTTGATGATCTATCACATTGTCCATTTGAGCCATTACGAGATTGGGAACGAGTCAGGACATCTAAAATGCACCAGTTTCATGTCTGGAAACAGACGTTGGATCATCGTCAACGGACTGATTTCTACAAAGACCTGGCCCATGTCATTCAGTCTATTTCCGACGACGCACCGATCATGGAATCTCATTAGAATTCGCTTAAGTCAACTAGGGTAAACCGAAGTGAATAGAGTTAGTCTTTTTCATTGTAGTTTCGTATCGCCTGCAGCCTTCGAACGATTGTCGACCGTTTCTTCGCGTCTCTAAGCTTCCGCTGTTCGCGTTGGTATTCCCGTTCTTCAGCGCTGACATTGCGAGACCCTTCTCCTGGTGTGGCATGCAAACTCATTGTACGACCATTCGCTGACATTAAAGCTTGTCTGGCTGTTCGAAAGTTGCGCTTGGCTGAGTCTAGCGCCTACGAATTCTGACTTAATATCAAATCAATTACTATACTGAGATTAAACCTTATCCTGAGCTGAAACCCGAGCGAAATCGCCTAGTTCATGTCTTAAGCGTTGTCGAGCTCGAGATTCGGGTACGGGCTGCTGTTGTGGAATCGTATCGATCTCGCCAGGTGGTTCAGGCTTGATATCACTGACGACTACATCGCGTGTGAAATGAATGGCACTTTCAACAATACCATGGGCACAGACCTAACGGTGCAGCAGTTGATTTTAGAGAATGTTGAATATCGTGACCTAGTTGATCAATTTTATTCAGTAGCTGAGCTTGATATGCGTCTCGATTGGATAGCGCGGCATTTTGCGAATGCAGATGACGTAATTGACAAAGCGGATCAATACAGTATTCGGAAGAACCGGGATGCTTCAAGAAAATTAACACAGCTTTGCAATTTCCTCACGTACCCGACCTTGTGAAATGAAACATTGCTGCTTCCATTTGCGGTGAAACTCGCAATCTGCGTTTTCAGCAACTGATTTTGCCTCAGCAAATCACGCAGCGTTCGCTCAAGCTAAGTGCAACATGCGTCAGTATCTTGAATGAAAGAGTTTATGAAGAACCGCACATTAGCTAATTTAGCGTTATAGGCATTGGTGACTTCTCCACTGAAATCGATATGCGATAACGGAATGTCCAGTGGAGACTAAGACGTGCATAAGTCTCTGTGAGATCACATCGATGAGAGAAAATACCTCATTTGCCGTCAGCATTGAAATATTCGCTTTCAACATATTGCTAATCTCCATTAACTTATCTTTCTCAGCATCAAGCTCAGAAAGGTCGTTCTTGGCCTCTTCCAGATGTTGTCTTAGCAGTTTATTCTCTTTACTGCAGTCGAATGTAAGTATACTTCAATCTCAGACGAAGACTACGATACCGTAATGAAGCAAGGGTCTCGTCGTCGACGCGTGATTTTGACCGAGGTGCCTGGTCCGACGCCAGTCTAATCTTCAAAATGTCTACAAGCCGGAACTGCTGGTCCAGTTGTAGTTTCAGACTGTCTCGCTCGGTTTCAG
The DNA here is from genome assembly GCA_003693705.1 of Polymyxa betae. Classification (NCBI taxonomy): domain Eukaryota; phylum Endomyxa; class Phytomyxea; order Plasmodiophorida; family Plasmodiophoridae; genus Polymyxa; species Polymyxa betae. The sequence continues at coordinate 22,978 of RBZT01000546.1, forward strand.
CTTGACGAAGCTGCTCTAAAGCTTTTTCTTTAGCTTCCTGATCGCAGATGTTAACTGAACATTGTGCATTAATTCAGTTTTTACTCGATATTCAACTAGCAGATGGTTTGATTCGTTCAATCTGTCAGTCAGGTCCTGGAACTCGGCCAAATAGGTGTGATCATTCTCGGCATCAGGATGGTGTGAAAGAGTTTGATCCTGTTGCCTTTGCAACCGCTTGTGAGCCAGTCTTAATTGATGCCTCAAATCTGAAAACAGCGCTCAAAATCGATTGACAATCAGGCAGACCCCCCACCATTCAAATCCCGTTCATGCTCGATCGCCTTTTGCTTGTAATGTCGATCCTTTTCTAGCAGCTGCATGTCGACTTCAGTGAGCCTACTGCTCATTTCCACCAATTTTGTGTTCATTTTGTCAATCTACAAAATCCAGTCAAATATGAAAACTGTTTGACTGAAACCGTACTTGAGCAAGATGTTGAAGAGTCTCATTGCTGCTGGAAACCCCAGGTTTAACATCATCGAGAAGATTTACCAGTGATTCGATATGCCGCTCCTGGTCCTAAATACGCAGATAGATCCATCAAAGTTTGTTCGATAAGACTGCCTTAACCTCATTCCTACCTTCTTCGCTTGCTTTAAAATTGACATTTCATTCGTCATGGCCTGCTGCATAGTTTGAATGGAACCTAATTCTTTCTTCATGTCTTGGACTATTTGTCGAAGCTTTTCATTCTCCTGAACAAGCGAATAATGCTTTTCATCGTTTGATGCCTTAGAAGACAGCAACGCATCATCATTATGCTGACGCATTTCTTGCAACTCTGCTAAAATACGTTCGCCTTCCGATCGGTGATCTTCATCCTGCTGCAAAGTCAGTGCATACTTAACGCAACTAAAGAAGCTACCCTAGAATGAATGAGCTGCTGGTTGAGATCAAGATTCTTCTGCTGAAGCAGTTTTAATTGTGTTTGTAAGATCTCGATTTGGTTATGAGCTTCATTGAGCATAGCCTCAACGGCCTTGTTCGCCACAGCTGCGTCCTTTTTAGCTTCTAATTCCTCTTTTAAGACATCCAGGTCTTTTAGTGCTTGTCGCCTCAGTTTCTCGCAGTCCTGCGAACGAATGTCAGGTTATAAATCAGTGCTTCTTTCACAGATAAGATCCTACTTGCAATTCTACTTGCGTTAGCCGCAGCTCACCATTACACCGTTCGATTTCATGCTCGAAATTGGATATTTTCGTTTGGCATTCCTTATGATCAGCCCGAGCCGCCGTTTGTTTCTTCAGAACTTCAATCATCAGCGACTGTTGCTTGATCTCATCCTTCAAAAATTCTATTTCTCGGTTCAATGCATTTTCTGTTTTGTTGCGATCTTCCTGAACAGGAATTGTTTGCGAGCTACTGGTTTGTAGCTGAACTTGGCCAGTCAGGGCTGATTGATCTCGTTTTTCTGGCATGGAATTTGGAGTCATAGTTTGGGAATGTTGTTCTATGAGCACAGGTGCGGCGGCATCCACGCCAAGTGAATGCTCAGAAGCATTAGCTCGTTCCTGGAGCTCTGCAATACTCGGATTCTTGAGCGAGGATCTCATTTCGTCTCCTTGCTCACACTCAATAATTTCACTTGAAGACAACTGATGAGGAGTGTCATCGTCGCCTAATTGCTCGCTGACAGTCGGTAATCCTGACGGCAATGACCCTATTACACGGGATGCTTTACGGGATCGGATCGTTTTATCGCTCTTGTTTCCCCTAACGTCTTTGTCTTGGCCAATCTCGACAGTTTCGACGTTCACCATCTTTACTAACTCACCATATTAGCGAGTAATTACAGCGTAATGTAACCCAGCTTACAATCAAGGCTGTTGTGATAATGGTGCAACTTTGAAAGATCATCGCTGTGTCTCTGTCGGTCGAATGATGAAGATTGCAAACTCGCCCCACGACGATTTACTAGATTACTGCTTGAAGATGATCTATGAAAGGTCTTCCCCGGAACATTATTCGAAGCAGGGCTCCAGTCTTGGGAAGAAGTTATTTCAGTGGACGAACTTGGGAAAGGAGAAACTGGCGCCAGTGTTTCCGGAGGTAAATTTGCTAATGATTGCTGGCGTTCTGATGATGCCTTGCACCGATTCCATTAATCTATTGCAAAACAGACTTTTTATAGTGTTTACCGCAGATAACGAGTGGGGGTGTCCCAGAACTGCCTCTTCACAGTTTACTATTTCCGAGATATTCGACTGAATAAGCATTAAACAAACCGGACTGAAATAATTAGCGATGCTCACAAGAACGGATTCGTTTCTCTCATGGTGTGAGGAAACAGCATCATCGTCATCTGTCGACAGTTCGACAATTTGTTCGAGACCGGAGTGTTCAGGGGATGGGAGGTCAACCGTAAGATTCGCTGCGCTAGCCCGAATAATCTCGACCTCCATTGGCCGGATGACTGTGCTGCTCAAACGACGTGAAGATGGTGTAGAAGGGATATCAGGAATTTCAGCCAGGATCTGATATTGTTCATCAAAACGTAATACACAATGCATAAGAGCCGTTACCTGTTCAGTACGAGGCATTGAAGAGATCAAGGATGTGCGCCTGGACGATGCACGAGATAACGACGAGCTATGCGAGTGGATCGTCTTCTTGATTGACATCAGCCTGTAATCATTTATCACATTTCCGGTGCGACTAATACCGAATTCTAACCCAGATTGAAGTTCGGTGAGATGGTCGGCTTGCTCAGCGAGATTTACTGCCGAGACGGCACTTCCATTACTGTCGCTGCTTAGTAGTGATTGGACTAAGTTTTCCAGCCGTTCCTGCACGAAGTTATCGTAAATCATCTTCCGAAATGGAGATGCACAATACCTGTGCTTGCGACACCTTTTTATACACCTCGTTGTCCAAACGTTGCTGCTGGTTTGCATTCGATTGTTCTTCGTTTTGGATCTGGAAAAATTGAATATGGATCTAATACCAATAGCAGGCATCTCTACGGTTTCATTTTGACTGCGAACCAGGTCTTTGAGAACAGCGACGTGCTCATTCCTCTGATCAACAATCTACACAAAACAGTCAGCTTGTCAACCCGAAACCAACTTTGAGAAACCTGTTGCAGAGCCAAGCATCGATTTTCCAGCTGCATAATCTCATGAGAATGATCCTGCTTGTGCTTTTCAAGCAATTCTTTGGTCAATTCGAGCTGTTTTAACAGTTCTTCAGAATTCTGTTCACTCTGATTGACTTTGCTCATCATAACACCAGTTTCCTGTAATTTTCCTGTTAGATGTGCAACGCCTTAACAAGACAAAATCACCTTATCAGATTGTTCGCGAACCTGCTTAAGCTCACTAAGAAGTTGGTCTCGTTCAGATGCCACTTGCTGCATCCGCGATTGGAAGCTCAGCCGTTGTTGCCCGAATTGTTGCTCCAGCTCATGCAGACTTCCCAAAACTTCTCCAATCTGGAACCTGTTATTCAAGCAAAATTGAGAACCGCAAGCCTATACCTTCTCTTCATAATTCAAGAGAAGCTCATGTTTCATCTGCACAAGCTTCCCATTCTCTTCTTCCAGCAATCTCAACTGGTCGTCTTTCTCGCTCAGCATTGTTTGAGCTATCATAGAACTTTCTTCCTCTGAAATGTCACAGTCAAATTGTAAAGTTATCTGAAACAAAACAAAGTTTACTTGATAATTCTGCTAGTCGCAATTTGGCCTCAATTTCTTGAATTTCTGCCTAAGCGGACGTTAATACTGAGGCCGTATCGTTACTGAGATCGAACCTCCGATTCCCGTTGTCGTTGATCTGAACTTTGCCGCAGTTTACTCAACTCTGCATTATGCAATCGGTTGAGCTCGTGAATTTCCTTCAGAAAGAAGTTCTAATATCATGTCGAAAGGGACTGGCATTGATACCTGTTGATGCCGCTCTTTCAACTCATCTATGTTCGACTGAAATTGTTTGGATCTTGTATTGAGCACTGCCTGATGTTCGTTCTTCAAAGTATTGATGATATTATGATGTCCTAGTAACTGTTCGTGATGGTCTCTGTTCAATGTTTCATATTCATGCTCCCTTTCATAGGCCTAATTCTTCTTGAAAACCCCAAAACAGAACAAGCGAGATTGCCCTGACTTCTTTTCGGTGTTTTTCATGTTGCGTGCGAATTTGTTCCTGAAATGCAGCGATAGTGCTTGTTTGCTCATGGATAATATCCTGATATAGTCTCAGCATAATATGCAACCAAACGCAGTACTAAGCTAACATTTAATCTGTTCACTTCTTCGTCTCGGCTTTTTAACTGACTCGATATCTTACCAAAAAGGGCGTCATAGCGATCAAGCTCTGCATCACGCTCTTCGAGAAGCTTTAAGTTGTACGCGAAATCACTACGAATTTGTATTTGTTGCGCTTTTAGCCGATCGACTTCAGCATCTTTTGCAGCAGCAAGTGAGGCAATACTTCGTTCGCGATATTCATTGATCTCTTCTAGCTCAAGCTCCTTTTCCTGTATAAGCCGTCTAAGACCGCGTCGCAGAGATGGTCGCTCGCTTTCTATAGGCGATAGCGACCGCTCCGAGCTTGATGGCGACCGATGACGGCGACGTTGACAGCTTGAGCGATGAGACCGACGCTGGCTCATCCAACCATGAGCACGACGTCGTTATCTGTGTGAATGAAACCAGATTGAAAACGAGTGTCACAGACTGTAATGTTACACTGCCATTGCTAGTCTGGGTCCCGCTTATGGAGTCATGTCAAACTTCTACGGAAGCCTCTCACTTGCAGTCTGACTGGTACCGAGTGCCAAGTCTACATTATAGTCTTGCAGGGACACATTGGGGTAATGGGGTCGTTTGGGGGCGATAAGCTCCTATAGGGCAGGTATTAGGACTGCTATAGACACGTTCGAGCGCCCCAGAAACAAACGACTTTCAGCAAAGAACCAGCTTAGCCTGAGTCATAGCAACCTCACCCGATGAGCGCTGATTGATAGCATTGTATATAACTGATTGTATATAGCTGGGTATCCGAACCATGACTGATACAGCATCAGTTTATGGGGCCACTTAAATGAATCCATCCTCGTCATCTTCATAATCGTCTTCCATGGCCACAAAATCGACCTTGTAGCGAAGAATTCCGCCCAGGCCACCGAATCCTTTACAAAACTGCGAACCTTCCTGCGAACGATTGGTGACGAACTCCAGCGTCGTTCCGAACTCTTTGTAGTGGTTCGCCATCCATTCCAGAAACATAACTGGTTCGTCGACGATTTCAAGTTCGGTCCCAGATTCCGGGTCCACAAAGTTTGAAGGGTCTTCTCTCTGTTCAGCAGAAAGATGGACGACTTTCTTCTCTCCAGTGCTCGGATTTCTGAGCTCGTATCGCATCAGATCGAGGTTCTCCCAGACAATCAGCGTCTGAACAGCACCAATCTCCAAACCCCTTAAAGTATCGACGATGCCGAAGCAGAATTTGCCAGTGTCCTACATTGCTGTTAGCCGCGGCAGCAGCTGTAAAAATTTGAAAATTACCTGAGAAATTTCAGAGAAATAAGCGGCCAGCAACCGCTTCTCATGAATGAACTTGACATTGGCAAGACTGTCAGCAGCCAATTCAATCGCCTGGTTAAATCCGTTTTCACCACCATACGAAACATCGACAATTTTGACAATGTATGGGCGCAGACGCTGGTCGAACATTTCGGATGTGCTCAGTTGCATTTTGAATTCGGCAGAACCGGCCAGGACCAATCCAGCAACGTTCGGTTTGTCGTTGGTGATGAAAAACTGGGTGACAGTTTCGGCGACTTTTCGAACGTAGTTGTGACGCTTCTCCATACGAAGACGACCGAAACGCAAGGCTGACTGACCACCACGTCCGTGCTTCTTAGGCAGCTCGACAGTGAATTTGTGTAAAACTCGCCGTGTGTTGCCAGACAGCGTTCCGAATAAAGTTCCATTACCGTCCATAACGACGAAGCCGAACTTGGCGTCGGATTCGAGCAGCTCATTTAGCGGTTCGGTATGGAATTTGTTATCACATAAATATAGGGACGTATTGATAGGCTAAAAGCAGCCATGTCAACAGAATTGTTTTCGGCGCTTACATAATATTACCTTGAAAGGCTCAAAGTCAATGTTGACCTTCTTTTCTTTGCCATCTTCGGTTGTGATAGTGCCACAGTATATAACGAGTCCGTTGGGTGGCACTTTATTGAACAGCTTTAGTCGCTGCATAGTGGAGGTGATGGCACCAAGAACTGATAAACGATTGACTCGCGACTTAATATTCGACGCCGTCCCAAGTTCATCGTTCAACATTTTGGCCACACGAGAAATCTGATCTCCAGGCGGGACGATCAGCGAAATCATGCTGGTTCCATTGCTGGAGTACAGTTAGCGACGAATCTGAAGGCAGTCAACATCGGCACCGACCCTCGCGCCTGCTCGAGCTTCTGGATCAGCTTCTTAATCTTCCATTGCTCGATGGCCTTCTCTCCCTCATCTTCCAACATGTCTGAGGCACCACTGGGGCAGAGGGGTCGATATTTAGTATCGGCTGTGGTTGCGCTATCGGCCCACGGGCCATAAACTCGCAATACCGCGACGCACTAATCCTTGGGTTGACAAAACTTTTCCACAAATTATATCTACCATCTGTTACCAAACAGAATATTACAATATGGAACGTCCGCTTTATTAATCTTTGCAAATCGATTTGATGAATAGCTAGCTGGCTTAAAGACAATGCGTGTCAAAGCTCTTCCCGGGTTGCGTTCAGCTTTCTTCCCTCATGTCGCCATACAGTACCGATGCCTCGTTGCGGATCAATTGTTCATTGCGATCGTGTGGATGCTCTGGATATGGATCCTTGTCGCCTATTTTCAGAAGCAGCAACATCACGTCGGCATTCCTGAGAAGAATCGGATGGCTTCCGCCTATACCGATTTCTTTTTTGGTTCTGGTTAAAAGTTTGAATCGCTTGGGCTTGTTCTTTGGCTTCTCGGTCTATTTCTTCTTGAATGAACTGTAGTGACTGAATCGACTCGATCGAATTTGGCTTAGTTGGCACAGACTGAGGACCCCAACATGAACGAGGCTGATTTTTGGGAGAACCTGGGAACATCAATTTCATAGCCATCTCTTCTTGAATAATATTGGCGAAGGATGATACTGGCGGAGAATGCGACGCCCAAGGAGACTGAGCTTGTTTGACGTTCTTTGATGGTGTCCATTTGCTCATTGCAGCATCTTTGTGTTGAATTTCAGCCAAAGGTTTGGCTCGTAACCTTCCTGCCATATTCCAAGGCGACCCTGTAGCTACAGGCGACGCTTCTTGTTGTTTGACCTTTGCAGAATGAGTCTTCGATCGCGATTTGATGTTAATAGGAGCGGAGCGATCGTTAGACCAGAAGTCTGCTAAACTGACAGAAGCAGAGCTATTTTTAGGTGGCGGTTGGTAGCTGTTAGATTTACGAGTGGCCGTGTTTTCGCTGTCTGTTTGGCTTGCAAACGAAACAGAGTGAGTAGATGGATTAAAGGGTGTCGATGAGCTAAGTGTTGGAGCACTGGGCGGCTCCGTTGGTGCGGGTCGATTTCCTGACTTCAAAGAGCTAGCCAATGCATAAGACAAGGTCGATTTGACAACAGGTAACTCAGTGTGCTCAGGAACTTGTGCCGGAAAAGTATTTTCTGACGCCGAGGTGACGCTCGGTATTGGCCTGGTTTGTTCTTGAGAAAGATTCAGGCCTAGCGTTGCAGAAACTGATTTGGGCTCTAGCCTGGTTTGCTTTGATCGACTTGGAGATGGTGAACTCGGAAGGAACAAAGAATCCAGTCTGACTGGGTCGAAATCTTCTCGCCAAATGTCCTCGTTATGGCGACTTTTGGCGCGTACAATCGTGACGATCTCTCGAGGCTCTGACAAATCGGTTTCAGGTGGTCGGACAAATTCAATGACAGGATCTGGCTCGAGCTTCGAAGCCAATTCACCCTGGCATTGCTGCAAGAATAGCCTTAGCCGTTCTTTCTGCTTGACTTTACGCAGCTGCTCGGGATTCAAAGAATCTCCATTCGCAAGGCGATCGCATAAAATTTGGATCTGCGACAACTTCTTCGCAGAAGAGCGGATTTTGGCGCGAAGATGACGAACAGTATGTGGGACAAACCATTCCAGCTCTAATGCATCCTCAATTGGACAGTAAACTGGAGGCTTATCGTTTCTTGCATACTGCAAGATGGAAGCTGGCAGGCATTCCTGATATTTATCTTGTAGATACTCGAGCTCCGTAAAGTCAAGCTCACGTAGTGCATTGAACAGGAGAGCAGGAGAATTCCTGATGATGAAGTACGAGCAATGATCCAGCAAGAACTGAAAATGGAAATTGAAACCGAAACGAAACGCAGCAACCGCACGTCTTTCGTCAATCGTGGCACAGAGCGTTTTCTCACACATCCGCAATAAAGACGGGATTTGATGACTGGAAGAATCGCTTCGAGCAACCTCGTGATCAGCAATCTCGTGATTAAAGAGGCGAAACTCTTGCGAGACCAGCGTACAGCCAGGCGCACATTTCACTTGAACTAGCTGACGAGGATGTAACAATCGGGTCGCTTTCTCGCCCCGAACTGGAAGCCAATCGGAGGGGAAACGCTGGCCAGGAGCCGGTGCACGCGGCGCTTCATGTCCCCACTCGATAAGGTCCCCGTTAGCAGTGACTGCCGACGTGTGGTCCACAGACGTGGACGCTTTCGTGATGACAAAATTTCGGATGGCCTTCACTTGTCGTGGCGGTATAGGCCTAGAAGATGACTCAGGCGCACCACCTTTGACAGCCCTACTTGGCCATGCCCATAATGTGCCGTCAGACGTCACTGCAACGCTGTGGGATTTGCAGGTGGAGAAACGTGTCACAGCAGGGCGGTTCGTATCCTTCTTCGATATTCGACTGATGGGAACTCGAAAGAAACGGCGCTCACGGCGGGTTTGCTCGTATAAATCTCCATCAATACTTTGGGCGATCCAATGTCCATTGGTTGTCAGCATACTGACAACGCAAACATTGTTCAGACCCTCGATCTTGGTCGGAACATAATCGATGCCCTCGTCGGCCATATGATAACCAAGGAGTAGAGCCTCACCCGTCTCCGTCACCATGCAAGTACGAAACTTCGAACACGATATATTGACGACATTAACCCGTTTCAGACCTTTCTCAACACGGCGTACAATCGACGACTGCTGCTGCCCTTTCATAGCCGGATCATGGCCAAGATATCCCTTTCCGCATGTATATACTTCCCCATTAGATAGCAGAAACACAGAATGGGTTAGCGATACTACAACCGCAATACAGCGCTTATCAGAACTGAGCGGCAAGGGGACGCGCTCAGGACGGATTCGAGAAGCATCGTCTCCGACGCCAAGACGACCATTCTTATTAACGCCCCAACTGAATGCATCTCCGGAAGCGGAGACTGCCGCGCCACCGATCTCACAAACATCGAAATGAGCAATGTCCTCTTGGAGTAAGGCATCAAGCGATTTGGGGCGATTTGCAGAAAGTGAATCTGAGACGACACCAAGTTGTAAGTTACTGGAGTTCCCGAAAGAGATTAAGACATGTCGAGTTCGTACGACGTTGTGATCCGGTCTTGCTGATACTGGTAAAACTAAGTCGAATGGCGCGTTGCCTATGAATAAGCATGAGAATAATGTTACAAAGGCACAGCAACAATGACGACCTTCACTATCAAGTATCGCAGTCGATCCTGTCTTATGTTGCAGCAGTGATTTAGCGGCAAGCAACGAGCTAATAGGAAGCACTTAGCAAATGGAAAAAACTGCAATCGATTCACCAACCCTCGGTAGAGAGCAGCATGTAAAGGTGTCCAGCCAGATTCCTTCTCGGCCGCAAACTCATCGGCATTAAGTTGTAGAAGGACTTCAACGCAACGATGTCGATTTCGAGCAGCTGCAATATGCAATAGGGTCTGGCCCTTATCGTTTCGTGCAATTGCCAGGCTTGGGTTTTTCTTCAAGGCCGCCGAAAGCAAGTTATAGTCATCTTGATGGATCAAGTCCAGTAACGAATCATCGATAAAGCTACACGGTACGGGAGCGGGCTTTGAGCATTTGCTCATAGAACTGGCGTCAAGATGCTCAAGACCGTCGCCCGAAAGGATACCGGAATAACCGACGCCGACTAGGAAAGCATCCAATCAATGAGGCCATCGGCCGGGCGACCCACATACGATTCATAGCGGTAACGTCAGATGGCAGTCAACAGCAGCCCTCTTCAAGCGTCTTGGTTTGCAGTCACAGACTGCCCGAAACCCTACGGTGACTCTGGGACAGAATCGGCGCCGACTCTGAGACGGGTTTGGCCGTGGGCAGGCAGGATAAAAGTGCCACAGACCACGGCACTATGCAGCGCATGTGTTTCAGTGTTTGGATGGCATTGGGAAGCTGTGATAGGGTCCCGCTCACCTGTCACTCAGCCCACTCACTGGCCGGAACGCCCGCTTTTACGACTGTAGCAGAATGCGCTTTATAGGGCCGCCATGCCGCAGGTAACAGTGACTGTCAAACCGTCTGCGAGGCCTGTGTCCGCCAGTTTTGCCGTCGGAAAGCCATCGTCATATGTCTAATCAGAGAGAAGCGAATGACGATAACCCTCTTTACATGAAATGTGATTGCAGCGAGCAAATACATGGCAGGTTTTAACTTTGGTAATCCGAGCGTGAAGATGGGAATCCTTTCTATAGGGCACTCCAACTTCGAATCTGCCGAAGGCCAACGGATGGCAAACCGATGGACAATACTTCAAATGAGCTTCGAGATCATGTGGTCATGATAATAGCACACCGTATTAGTCATCGTTAGCAAATCCATTGGAGTACGACCGAAGATAATAAAGGCAGGATTCGAACAACATCGTCCGAGGCAGTTTTAACAAAACTGAGCAAGTAAAACGTAGCCTGCTTGAATTACTGTCTATGCTTCGTATATAGCTCATGATAGATTGATATTTTGGCAAATTTGTTTCTTTTTTCCATGATAATATTTTCATTTTCAAATACGGTAGTGCGTCCGAAATTTGCCGTCACGGACTTCGAAAATATCGCAGGCCAGTGTCTGACTTTGAACTCGAAATCCTTTGGATTGTGAAACCATGAAGGACCCTGGCTGCCCAAAAAAGGATAACACTAAATCCAGGTCGAAAAAATCGAAGCATAAAAAGGACTTTATAAAACTTAAAGACGTCCCATTAGACGTCCTAGAATCTATTGCTGCAAATGCGAAGAGTTCCAAAGCCAGCAACAGCCCTCCTGCCAATGATGATGACAAACAAATGGTGAGATGTCAGTAGATTATCAGAACAACGATTTCTAACGATTTTTCGCTCAGTCCCTTGATGAATATAAAAAGTTGCTGATTTCTGATAACATTGATGTATTATCCAGCATGCTGAATGTCGAAGGATATCGTCATAAGACGCCGGTGAAGATCCTAGAGGAGCTGCGAACCAAATGCCTGCTGGATTATGAGCTAGCCTTCAAAGCTTGCAATGAGAAGGGCTCAGAGCTCAGCTACCTGTGCGCTTTAGGATCTCTATGCACGTCTGGCACCCATCCGACCAACGTTAAAACCGCCAAGCACAGCAGCGCCCGGGCAATGCTTGAAAAAATCCTGCCGACGTTTACTTCATACTATGAGCTCCAAGAATTCGTCAAACGGAATCCTAAGTATGAAATTAATTGTTTAGTTGAAAGTTTATTGAACTGTTGTGATAACAGAGTGATCGTGAAGAAAGGCAAGCTCCAGCAAGTAACCGCTCAAGTAAATGGTAAAGTACCTGAAGGGCCTCGTCCTCCTTGCAAATACCCAGCTACATTCGATATATGAGCTAGGGCTGTAAATAAATAAATTTATATATATTATTAGCGAGGCATGTTAGCGAATTCGTTCATGGCGATCATCTGATCGGAGGCATTAACGATTTCAGGTAGTCGATTCGGGCGACGATTTCGGCGCATTCCATCTCGGAATGGGCAGTATATTCTACAGGGATAATCTCATTCGCTTCCAGGTTCCTGAACAGGATTCGGAAGCATCTGGGCTTGTTCTTGATAACCTTGACAGCGACGACATCGGAGATATGGCGACAGCTTCGTTTAACAGTTCCAGTAACCGAGGTATTATACAGGTTATACCTATCAATACCCAGAAGACGGTATTGCTTACGTCCCCAGCGGTTCTTCTTCTGAACCGACCATTCTGAATAAGTAGAGGCGCTCTCATCCGTGAACATAAAGCTAGACGGGTTCGGAGAGCTGCCAAATGTCGTCGGTAGCACGATGTACTCTTGTGATTGCCTGCGAAGCTCGATGCAGTAATCGGTCAGTTCGCAGACAGCCATCTCGTAGTCGAGAGGTTCGCGATGGCCCATGTAGTAGAACGTGTATTCTTCCGGCGAGAGATTTTGGGCCCGTTTCCGAGCCAGAATCTCTAAGACGTCTTTTAGGTTCTGATCGTCGACAATCGGAACGACGTGGCATTCGTTCTGGGGCATTCGGACCCGAAGAAAACGGCATAATGGCGAGTCCCAGGAATCGGCGCTGGCTGAAGCCGAACGCTTGTGGTGACATAATGCAACCCGATCGACGGCGAAAGATCTCATATCGACGTTGAAGTCGAGCGGAGGCAGGTCGAAGTCAGCCATGTAGTCGTCTTCATCGTCGAGAAGGCGCAGCTCGTAATCATAAGCGCGGCCTTTCAGCTGATACTTTTGCATAAGGAAGCCGACGACCGCCTCGACCGTTGCTAGCGATGACGATAGCGACACACGAACCGATTCGGGATTCTCGAACATGACGACATTGATGTGATCTAAACCGCTGTTAGACGAGCCGCTTTGTTGAAGGTCTTGTAGAGATTTCGTAAGCGACGACGACATCACAGGGGTTAGGGGGAGGATTGTGCATTTCTCAAATGCATCGTGAGTTAGGGGTATAATCGCTTCACCGATGCTAAAGCAATTGCTTATTAGAAAATAAATACAAACAGAAGTTAAAAAATTGGTACTCTGATTCGATGGAAGCTCGACGAGTAGTGCCTCTGTAGCTATGGGACGGGTTGTCGATAAAGGAAGCCGGGCCGATCAGGTCGGAGCTGGTTCGAGTACTTTCCAAGAACGACCTGGGCATGGCCAGCTGGAGCTGGTCGCCCTCCAGGAACTTGATCGGGATCCGGATCATAGGCTCTGTCCCGACCACACGAAGGGCGACGGCTCCTTTGCAGAATGTGAATGATTAAACAGGAAAGGATGAAACAAGATACAAGTTTTAGTCAATATGTTTAATATAAAGGCAAAAAAAGGGGGGTGTAATTGGAGATAGAGTAGAAATCAACGCAAATACGACTTGACTTGTAAGACCCGTCGGTCCCCCGTCATGGCAAACCCTGTCGCTGTTTATCCGATGCCGGCTCTTGCCGGCCAAGGCCAACTTAGTGTATAGAATACGAATCCCGTTCGTCCATGTATGATCCAAGTAGTTTGGCAACCGACTGCATCGACCTGCTGCACAGATATCAGCCATGTGGTTTTTGATATCTCAATATGTTACAAATAAAGAGAGCTGTGTTTTTTGTCTTTCGACACATGTAGCACTTAATGTAGAAATTCTACTTCAGAGACTTCGCTAACGATGAACTCAATTACAAGCAACGAACTATGTTGTTTGCTTATCAGCTCCTTCAAGCAAAATCGCCTAAGAATACGATCATGTTCTGAAAAACAGAAAAGACGTTAACTTTAACGGTCGGCAACAACTTATATATACAGTTTATTAATGCAATCTGCAATTAGATCCAGACAAGGGCGATCAACTTAGCAGCATTTTATTAACGAATCGGCAGTGGCAAAATAGACAGTTCGAAATCTGGATTCGACTGGACGCATCGAAACGCAGTCGAGCATAGACGGTTCCGATAATAGAATTCTACGGCTCCAAATTGTACCATCCAGCTCCATGCAGTTGATCAGAAGGTCAAATTCCAATGGCGACAGGAAAGGAACCCTATTTACTAAAAATCCACGATAAGATTGAAAAAAAAAACAGCAATGAGCATTTTTACCTAAGACGTCCCGTTCAGTTGCTGGCTTGTCGCACAAATAACTGATAATCATCCAATGCAGATTCCTGAGCAATTCTTCGTTAAGCTCGCCACTGAGCTGAACCCAGCTCCGTCGAGTAACATCGCCGATAACATAGATATCTTGGTAGTTCGCATGAACGAATCTCCGCTCCGAGAAACAGTCGACAATTACGATACGATCACAAGCCGTTAACCAACGAAGGCATTCAGCACCGGCGTCACCAGGAAACATGCTTGACAATGATTCTTGGTCGACGCCGCTAGCGCCACACGAAAGGGCAAAATTGCTAATCTCGTCTGACAGCGTCGATGATGGTAGTTCGAAAGCATCCACATCGTGGTGAACAGTACAAACACAGCTGTCATACGCATCGACAACAGCGCTCATAACGAGATCGTCGAGCTCAAGAAGAATCGATCTGTCATCGGAATCGATCTTGCAGACGCCAGTGGATGCCAACGAGATGCTGATGGCAACGCATTCGGGTTTGCACGAGACTGCCGATGTCCGGACAAAGAACTGGCTGCGAAGCGAGTCGCGTAGAACCAATGGATACACCGGGTGACGGTAATGGTCCCGCGCCTTCGCTGAGATCGTGAAGTGGCCGCGTGCAGCTTTGGACCCTGGCGTGTTCTTCCGAAGAACAGCAAGGTGCGACGTGGACAGGATCTTGAACGCCCATTCTACTTCGTCATCGGTGAAGTCTTTGAGCGCCGCCTTTCCATCATCGGCGTTGTATAGATCATCCGGCTGCAACAGGATCATCTTGATTGTCGTTAAAACGCAATTCAGCCTCGGCTCTTTAGAGAGCAGTATGATATCGTCTCTCTGTCGATCGGAACCAGCAGTGTAATTGCGCTTGGCAGCGTTGAAAAGCTCTTCGGTCCAGGACTCAGGAACCAGAGCAGGAGCTTCGGGTTCACTTTCGGCCGGAGTCGGCGGGACGCTATCCGCTTTCCGTAAAGAGCGCCTGCGCAACGGCCGGACGGGCGTGGTCTTTTCTGCAACAGGTGATAGGGCAGGGTGGTCTTTGGCGAGATTGATGGGCTCGGAAGGAGGTTCGGGAGACAAACCTCGAAGATACAATCTCGTGCGCAGATCGTTTCGAATTCGTCTGCTAGGTGTCCCATCAATGTCCTTCACATCGTCGGCCAGCGATGACCTACGTCTGCGTTTCTTCCGATTGGCTTCGAATGGAGTGTTCTCAGAACGATCGCGACGGCGCAAGACCGGGTCTGGGCGCCAATGATCAGTTACATCAACGGTCTTGCAGAATTCACGAACGAATTCGAAGTGCAGCTGAGCCAAAAACCAAGCCGCCTTCCCAGTAGATGCGATGAACTGTTCGCAGGCCTCGTTCAAAGCCTCCTCCGTTTCGATGCGCTGGTCGTTATCAAGAGCTTCAAGCGCATCTTGTTTGTTATCTGGCAGATCATGGCCAGCGAACCAATTGACTTCGGCGTAAAGCTCAGGGAAGAGGTTGGCAGGAAGTCGATCGAGCAGCTCGGTGTTGGCGGAAATCGAATCGTCAACGCCTTGCAGCGGAATTTTATCGCGATGTTCGGAGATGAACACTGCCTTGCAGTGCATTCGCAAATCAAACCAGAATTGATGGATAGAATCGAGACTGTCAAACACAGTGTCCGGAAATGAAACGAGCGAATCTGAATTGAGCGTAATTTGCCAGGTGGCCGGATGTGCAGCCGGCATCCAAATCCGTACCAGCCCAAGCCGTTGCAGAATCTCCAAGATATCTTGGACACGAAGCGACTGATATTGAATGCCGTCTAAGAGAGCAGACATAATCGCACCCTGTACAGCGACGGACTGATGACGAATCGGGAGCGACAAGAGCCGCTCGTTGCAGATGACATCGCGAGGAAGCGCCTCAAACGCACCGGCAATCATCAGGAACAAGGACAAAGGCATCGAGAGAAAAACATCGCAAAGATACCAATGACGAACATGCGGGCGTGACTCTGAAATAAAAAGATTAGAAAAGCACTTAAGTGGGGAACAATGATAAAGAGACTACCTAATGTGATCGAAGCCAGATGCAAATGGAATAGCTTAGCACGAACCATCCTCATACGAACCTATGCCTTAATACATAAAAAATGGAAGCAGAATACCGAATAAACGTACGAATCCACAAAGAACTGGGTAAGCGATTAGGTAGGAATCACTGCGAGCAGAGTGCGAGCAATTTGACTTCGATTTATCTTGGGCCTTGAGGTCGTATTCGGAGCGCGGATCGATTCGAGCGGCGTCGTCGATCTTAACCTCAGCCTCTTCGGGAAACGAAGCCAAGAACTCTGGGTCGACAGCCACCGTCACCGGCAACGTGAATTCATCATCATCTCCAGCGTGAATGCAACGCTGGACGATGTCGCCATCAGCTTCCAGCTGGTTGCACAATCGTGCGATGGATTTCAAAGCGCAAGACGCCACGGACGCTATCTCACGATGGCGTACAATGTGACAAAGCATGTTGAGACTGACAGCTTTTCGAAAGGCGACAATGTCGCGAATCCATCGAAGTCGCCGCATAAAGAAGCTATCGACGATTTTACCATTGTCATCCTCCTCCTCTTCCGACCCATCCTCTTCCTCATCAACAATATCTTTGCTTCGGCTTTGCCTCCGACTTGAGCGTGACTCGACCTTGATCGTTCCGGTGGATGAATTTTGCAGCATGTTCGCCTTCCTGTATAGCCGGTAAACGAGTGAGGTCTTATGGCGATCTGCAACTTGCACGACGGCGTCATTGCCGGGCAGTCGGCTCAGCTCGCCGATGATTTTATGGCCGCGTCGCTGCATTAAACGTAGTTGACGAAAAAGCGTCAGTGAGAGAATACCAGATGAGCCAGAGGCATCAATTAGACGGTAGACCTGGGCGGACAGTGGCGTCATCAGGATGTCTAGCGGCAGAATGCGATCGGATTCGCGAGATATTAATGCATCCTCGATGGGAATGTCCGATGGGCCGGCGTCGTTTGAACCAACGATTCGGAAACCATGAGCGAATTGGCCAGGAAACGTTTCTAAGTAATCCCAGGCGACGCGATTTGTAGCGAAAAGACGTTCACGAACAGCAATCCAATCGAGATCATCAAGCAGCGATTGCCGCTCGGCGAACGAGCGCAGATCGGGCTCGGGGACAGTTTCGGGAGAGCGCTCGGTGAGGAATTGCAACAATCGTGGAACAACGGTGGTGTCGATGTGATGGCGACGGTCGATACATTGCTGCTGGATCACTGCCGGAGTGGAGGCGACGACCCAAGAGCGGGCAGGGAGCGGCAGTTGGATGAATCGGCGTAGGAACCAGCGCGGGTACGCCGTCGGCGGTGCATACTTCCCTAGAGGATTGTAAGACGACGACGAAGACGATTCAAATATAGAAATGAGCACTGTATCTTAATGGAGAACATTTTAGAGATGTCACAGTCAACAGCACGGCGCATATATTTTGTTACCGATATAATGATTTGAAAGGATATCTTCAAGTCAAAAAAGAATAAAACAGGCAAAAATGACGCACAAAACATAACAGAAAAGGGAGTGGAGACTGAGTTATAAACCGACCAATTCGAGGCGTGGCGCTGAACGAGTTCAGGCGAACGATGAGATTATGGCTGAGTAGCGATTTACAGTGCCTGAAGAACTCCTTGTGCGGAATCGGATCGTTCTTCAAGAATGAATCGATCTCAGCCCGAGTGCAGCCGGCCGCCTGCCCACTGCCGATCGCCTCTAGCAGAGTTATCTGAATGGCCGATAGGAAATAACCGCGCTGATGAACGCCCAGGTAGACTTCGCGCTGCATCTTGGAGGCGACCACTCGAACTTTCTCGTCCTCTGCGACCTCATCATATCGGACGTTATCTGATAGCTCCAGAGCGTCGTTGTTTCTTCGAAAACTGACGCCCGACGTTCGAAGTAGCTGCTCCCAAAGCCAATTACGAATATCGGGGTCCAGGCCAGGACGTGCGTCGAATAGGTTGCGGATAGGCACGCCGCGACGACCAGCGGCGCAGACAGAGACCAGCAACGATTCCGGCATGGCGCCCAGGCGTCCACCTGATCTGGCGGAGCGCCGAAAAAAACTGGACCGAAATGCGAATCGAACCGCGGATGTGAGGCGGGAATGGAAGATGCTCTCACGGACTTCGTTGGTGTTGAACGTCGTTGAAGAATAAATCCTATGGAGCTGACAGGTAACTCTAGGTGAAAAATGTTTTGATGAAGACGATGACAAACGGCTCAAGGTATTGAAATGACGAATCTAAACCTGCTATTTGTCAAAGAGATGATATGGTCATGAAGGCTGCAATCATTATCGGTTTGCTGAATCCTGACTTCGAACAATCACGTTTTCGCGCTCCCATCAGGCTGTGTAAAGCAGAACCATACAGCAATACTTCGAGAAGTTCGAGTTTGCCTGTGATGCTATCCAAGAAGAAAGTGCATTGAGGTCGCATTATCGCCAATACACCGCATACAAAGTGTGATTTCATTATACGATAGGTTGAGTTTGAAGAACCGGATCCATTACGAGCCAAGCTCTTGCGAAATGAGCATAACATGGACTGGGCCCCAGACAACAGCAGAAGTCGACGGCCTTCAGATCGCAACATCGTCAAGCTTGAGGACGAACTGGACATAGCGCCGCATCTCATCGAAATCGACAGAGGCCGCCTGTGGCGCCGCCACCCGGGCTGGAATCAGGAAGCAGCGGCCGTTGATGATCTCGGTCCGGTGCCCAGGAAACCAGGCAGATAAATCGTCGCTCGGGGCCGGTACGCCTGCAAACGAATTTTAGGGGCCGTCGCGAGGGGTCTGCGGGAACGATCCCGAATACGGACCGATCAGCTTGCAGACCTGGTCGATCTCGATACACGAGTAGGCCCGCGATATCAGTCTGCAGGCGCGCTCACGAACCGCCTCTGCAACAACATAGTTAAAACCGAGAAATGCAGCGAAAAATGGCCATGAAAGATTTGAACGTAAAAAGAACAAAAAAAAATCATTGAGAGAACAAGGAGGAAGGCACCAACTTCGAAGAGCGTCGACAAAACCGCAGAGCTCCTCGTCCCAGATCATGGCATCGATCAGATCCCAGAACTACATTCAGCAGATCAGTGAGAGCAGCGACAAACCGAAAACGCCGAGCCGAACCTGGGCGAAGTCGCGACGCAGCATGGCCATCATGAGATGGCGGCATTGCTGCAGAACCTGGTTCTGTTGCAGCGCAGGCGGTGTCCTCACCCACATCATCTTGAACGCCATCACGTCGTACTGGATCAGGCACTGGAACCCGTGCGCGATATACGCCCAGAGCCGGGTGGCGTCCGGCACCTGGAACCGCTCAGCAACGACGACGACGAGCGTGACGAACAACCGACATTGGGGCTGAGCTGGACGGCGATCAGGTCGGTGTCGACAGGGTCCGGCGCCGCTGGTGGCGCGTCCTGAGATTGCGACATAGAGCGACGAAGGAATGTATCGGAGTTTGAATCCGAATGCCGGAAATCGTCAAGAGGGCAATTAATGAGCGTCGTCTCAATGATAGATAGGCTTATAGGGCTTTCAATGGTTTAATAAATCAATAAAAACATGTGTGAGATGAAGAGGGTGGATGGGTCTCAGAAACGCCATAACGGGGCCTGATCATCAGCCTCATCAGGTCCGATATCAACCAGCAGAGCAGCTTCCGAACCAGACGCCCTGACGATCGGTTCCGGCTCCTTTCTCTTGACGCCGACCAATCTCTGCTCGTCACGACAGTCGCTAACCGCAAGCCTCGAGCAGACATCTGGGACCATAATACCCAAATCGAGCTGGTCTCGTCGTTCATCTGGAACGCACAGCGGCGGTTTGGACACGTCCTTCATCGGTTCAGGGGTTGATTTGGGGTTTGGATTAGGGTCTAGGGTTCTAGGGTTTGCTGGATCGGTAACTTCGGGGACGTTCTCGATGTTGATGACAGAATAATCGACAGCCTCAACCTGCGGTGAAACAAAACCATCCAGCGATACAACAGCCGTACTGGCCGCGGGCCGATCGTCGGTGACCGTACTACAGCCTTGCGGGGTGCTGTCGCAGCTCATCTCGACGTTCAGGATAGATTCCACCTGGACTCGTTGATGGACAGCGACGGGGACGGCGGGAGCCGCCAAATGCTGAACGAAAGCCAGGCCCTGACAGCAGACGTCGGCGTCGCGGCCGAACTGGCCAGAAGCGAAGATTCGCCCTGCCTGGCGCAGGAGCGCGAGATCCGGGGCCTGGCGGTACCGGGCCGATAACAGCTCCCGAAAGCACAAGAACAGGCGACGTCGGTCGCGGATTAAGCATGGCGATGTGACAGCTGTGTTGAGGGCGGTTGTGATGGCCTGCAGGGTGTCGTGCGGTAAACGATCGCCGACATGTTGTAGGGCAGAGATGATGAAGTCAATGTATGGGGCGATGGGGTGGGCGGATGGGGTCCTGCAGACCTCATCTGTCACTGACAGGCTGCGCTTCTTGCCTCTTTGGATCGCGTTGTCGACGACGATGGCGGCAGGCATTATGCAGGCCTCCTGAATGGCGTGGCAGGCGACCCTGAGCGATGGAATGATAACCGGATCCAGAATAGCGGTGCCGAGGGCGGCGGTGGCGGCCGGCATGGCGATCAGGACGCGCTCCAAGGGCAGCGCTGAAAGCATATCGCCAATCATGACGCCAAAAGGCACAAGTCGACGATAGAGACGGCGGCATAAACTCGCTAAAATCGTGAGCATCTCAGCCTGTAGAGACGGTAGCGACGAAAACAGATTCAGGCACGAGATCGGGTGCGATGTTATCGTCCCAAGCATTGCAGACGGAACATGGAGGTGCATCACCCGGGCCAACGTCTGCAAGACGTTTTCGATTGGAATGGAGACCGCAGCGGTGTCATCGTCCAGTACGGCCCGGATGATATCGCATAAGAATCGCCATCGCTTCAAGGCGTCAACAATAGGGACCGCACCGAATTGCAGCGGCGTTGTGAAAGGGGCGTCGTCTTCGACGACTTTGGTGTCGTTGGAAAGCGATTGGAGGAGATAACGGTCGAGAAGGCGATCTAACCCGCCAACATAGTCAAAGAGGTTGACGGCGGGAGAGCATAACGACGTGACGGTGGCGACAGCTCTGGCCGCCGCTGTGCGGACATCGTCGTCGTCATGATCGGCGTAGGCGAAAGCGTAGGCGAGCATCTTGGAGGAATGCTGTCGAATGGCTTTATGTAGGGCCGAGCTGAGCTTGGTGATGACGTCCAGGCTGACGAGCGCCAATGATGGGTCGGCGACAGTCGTCGTCGTCGTCAATTGCGAGATGAATGGCGAAACCTGCTGCATGACGACGTCGATGCGTATGTTTCCGGCGTCAGCGGCCGCGACGCATACCGTGCTGAAAGCCTGGAGCACGGCGATACGACAAGCGTTGTTGGTCGCAGACAGCCTCGCAAGCGCTGTTAGCCATTCACTGGAATCGGTGATGATGGAATCTGGGCACGAAGCAACAGTTTCAGCGAGATAGAGGGACGCCGCCCACCAACCCAATTCTATCGAGCTATTGTGCCTGTTCACATCGCTGCTGAGATCGATCGTATCTTCCGAATGCGACTTGTTGTGGCGGCATTGCAACAGAGCTTTTAGTCGTTGCAGCCATTTCGTGAATTCGGGCTGGCCTTTAAAGGTTGTGAGGATGTTGTGATTACGAAGCAGAGAGATGTGATAGGCGGGATGCTGACATAGAAGCAGATCGGGCTGGGTCAAGATCAGGACAAGAACCTGACGGCATGACTGTATTTGGTCCTGCATGATAGAATAAACCACGAACGGCAACGCCTTGCTGGAAGCCGCCCAGGCCTGAGGTAAAAATTGCAGCGATTCGCTCCGAAGCGGACACCGAACGAAATTGCGCTCGCAGTTTTGTTCGGTGCGCGCATTTTTGCTTCGCTTCCTGTTAAATATGACGGCAAAATCAGAAATAAGAAAAATTGGATTTTATTCGATCGTTCGTCATCAAGATCATAACTGTTAAGGGCCATACGACCAGATTTGAACAAAACGGGTTAATGCAAATAGCATACAAACATTACTATGCATATTGCGGTGTGAAATTGTTATTCGGCGCTGATTGAGTCGATTCTCGAACGTTTACTGGCTGTATGTCTTTCTGGGCATCACTTGGGACCGGGACAATCTTAAATACTGCATGATTGGGTAAGCTGGCACCAGAACAGAGAAATTGATGTGATGAGGCGTTGAGTCAACAGACCCGGCCATTTCTCCGATCTTCATCGTATTGTACATCACATCTGTAACTTATCATCATGTCCATGAACGATCACGATAATCAACTCGGCTGGCACGATTCCTACGACGGCTACAGCAACGTGCCGCCACCGCCTCCCGACCCGGAGGACACTGAACAGCCAGCGTCTTCACGTTCGGCCGACTTAGCAAAACTTGGAGCTGCAGCTGTCGGCGGTGCAGTCGTGGCTTTAACCTTACCGACGATTGTATTGGTCGGTGGTGCCGTCGCTGCAGGCACATACGCCGCCAAGAGCGAAAAGGTCGGCAAGATGCTCACCGATGCCAAAAGATCCATCGTGAAGAACATGACCAAACTCCCTTTCAGCCGAAAATAAAAACTTTTCCATTTAATAAATATCATCGTAAAGGCAATAAACCAATTCGGGACTATCACCTTCTTCTCGCACCTTGCTTCGACTTGAATGAAAACTTCAGGGCGGGTCTGGATTCGGCAGCGTCTAAGGCGCTTTTGTTACCAGCGGCAGCATTGCTGTTTGCTTTAGCTTCCGCTTCAGCAGCTTTAATTCGTTGCTGCAAAAGCTTGTCTTCATTATTGCTGATTTTTGTTGCCGATGAAGGCAGGAGACGATCCTTTCTCATCTCAGCGAACCTCTTACATTGAAATATATCAATAAGCATGAGGGCAGACATAATATCACCGACCTTGCGATGATTATGATCATAGCTATCCAGATGCCCTTGATATTCTATAGCTTTCGTATACTGCTTGTTACATAGAGAGCAATACAAATTCTTGATATTCTCAGCAGCTTCCTGCTCCTGTCTGACCTTCGCTTCCATTCGAGCGACGCGTTCGCTGGCTTCCTCAGGGGTCTCGTTAACCTCGTGTTCCGATTGTAAGCGTCGCCTTTCCGAGGTGACTTTCTTGGAGATTTCACGATCGTGCGATTCGGCTCCCAAACCGAGTACTTCGCTTTTTGCGTCGATTCGTAATGGATCGATAATGCCTGGCAGCACGAAATAATTCCAGGCCAATGAAAGGCAGTGCCGCAATGCACCAGACTAGATCGCGAGGATACCTTGTTTGGATCTACCCAGACCAGTACCCGATTTCCATCCCATCTTCCGAAGAAGCTGGAAGCCGCGATTATGCTCAGGAATGGGGTCATCCATGGTAGCAACCTCGGTATTGGAGAGGTCAAGATCCTCGGTTATTGGTGTGTTGATCGGCATAGCTTTCTCTTCTTCAGACAGAAGAGAGAACTCGATTGCTTTCCTCGCCTATTGCTCCGGAGTCACAGCGAGCTGGCCAACACCCACCCACTTACATTGATCTGTGAAATGGAGTTATGTTCGCCGAATCTGCTGGCTAAGGCAGCAAGACCGCCCCGGACCTGACGCCAGGATTGAGCATGGGACCCTCTGAACTCCTCCATTCACAGTTCGGAGCGACCGAAACTGTCTTGCAGAACGACGCAGTCAATGAGACTACCTATATAGCCTATGAGAGCATGCGTAGGCCGCGCCGTCTTGATTGGAAGCATAAGGCCATCGACCAGCAAACCCGCAATCAAGACAAAGAGACGCCCGTCTTTACTTTTGAGAATTGCGATCAAGATTTAAGAGGGGTTTATCATACAAAACCTGGATTGATGCAACTGCATACAAATTCCAGGTTTCAACCATGGATTGTTTTCCGGCGACCGATGTTTAAACGTTTCTCATCGTGGCTGAACGCCGTGAGGTACATGTGCGAGATCGGTACGAGGCGCATCCAGGAACTCCATCAGTGACGATAAAGTCGCCAGATTCGTTGTAATCCCCTCAGCTTGATAACACTGACGTAGCATCGTCAATTTGCAATCAGCTAGAAAGAGCTCCTTTGAACGTTACAGGTAAACCAATTGCGAATGAAAGAAACACAGATCCAGAATGATAACTCCATCTTGTAGCCTCGATTGCTGATCACCAACATGGCAACCGGCCAGGGTAACGTGATGGCGTAGCAATGTCACAAGTCGAGTATCATATCAGTTCCAAGTATGTTAGAGTTTGAAACGTAATGAGGATTTGATCGGCGCCAGAGATGTAACATGATCACATGAGACTCAGGCAGTAGTGATCAATCAATCTTCATCCGATTCGAACAATTCTCAAGGCCTAAAGGCGACGGTCACGACGCCGTCCATCGACATCACAGCACCAGCTTTATCACAACTATTGACAGGTTGGCGATTTGTAACTGTGCCATGATGGTTAATATGGATACAGGATGGATAGTCTTTCTTCTCGCGTATTGTCGCCAAAAGCGTATAACTAGAACTGGACAGGGCATCCAACATGGCGAAAAGAGAGCAGGGCGTTCTGATGGTGGATTCAAGCCGAATTATACAAAGAAAGAAAGACTGAAATGGAAGCGATCAGCTGCTCTTGAGACCGTGATTGAGAAGTCGGTGCAAGTCAGACTATCAACGAGTTAATTCAGTAAACGCAAGACCTGTACTTTTCTAATCGCGCTCCTCTTCGTCTGTTCGTCTTGATCCATTCCAGGTCTTTTCTTAACGCAGAGACATACTGCCCAGTTGAATCGTATTTCTAATCTTTATCTTCGAGCAATGGTTATAAAGCGAGCATCGAATCAGCCGCTGATTGATGTTGATCGTAATCTGATACAGAAATAACGACCATCTCAGGGGTTCCCAGATCTATTCTACTCCTTTATGGCCAATGACAGACGGCAAATCTGATGTAAACGTTGTTGTAGAGGCAGACAATATGCCACTATTACTCATTCAGATTCTGGTATCAGTCGGACCTGTTGTGAGTGAGTTCATCTCTCTGTCTCTCTCTCTCTCTGTCTACACGCACACACACACATCAGTCTCATATCTATGCCAATCATCAACACTACTATGAACAGCAAACGTACCTTCAAGCGTAGGACCAGATTCAATCGGCATTCCATGACCAATGAGCACAAGCACAGCAATGAACAAGGTTCTGCAGATCCCTAATCTCACTGATTGCTTACTTGATTGACAGCTGCTTTTCTCTGTACCAGTAGTAATCATGTTCATTGTCAATACAGTATTCGGTATCATAGTCTCTCCTGTCTAATTGGCTTCATTCAATCTGTCAAATATAGAAACTACAGTTATCATATATGACCATATGTGTACCCTCTATTAGGGTAGATCTAACCTCATTCAATGCTAGTTCGAACCAAACGCGCTCTGAGATCCACCTCCATCAATATCGATGATGACGGCTCTCTTAGAAATCGATTTCAGAACGGATACGAATTCGGTGTTCTCCTTCATCGACTTGGAGTCATTGATGACGTTGCGTTTCACAAGTAACGTGAAATTCGTACTCAGCCAGTGGATCTGAAACGTTTCAACACACAGGTATCGAAATGAGAATTGTCCCAGCTCGATTCTGTCGAATTTCTCCCTAATTTCCACTCATATTCGAGTTGGATTGGGTGTGGCTATATCACAGCGTCGAATCAATGATATCATCACATTACAACCGGATTCTGCCGTTAAACTGCTCAATCTGATCGTCAGCTTGGTCAGAAAGAATCAGCGACAGATCCAATCGAAACACGAAATAGTTCACGATCGTCTCGATGAAGAACCGAACCTTTTCATCGAAGCAACCCTGGACGCCGGCGTCGTTGTACAACAAGATGTCTTATTGCTTCGAAAATTCTACGAAGCACAAAAGGCAACCGACGGTTTTGTGCAGACCTCCTTCGTCTCATACAACTGGTGCTATAGATATCTGAACACGAATATGACGAGAACCTTCGTCAGAAACATGTTATTGCTGAAGAGATGGTGCGACAATTACATCAAGACGTACTGGCCCGAAATGTAAGCAGCGTTGTGCATTCGCTGGTAGATAGATATCGAACAGATTTTAGTATAAAGAAAGGCGTCTGCAGGAGAAGGAAATATCTTCAGCTTTGAGGAAATCGGTTCGGGATTGGATGCGACAGCAAGAACGGCAACAGGTTCTACCCTTCCTACATGCGTTCGTGTCTCTATCTAACATTTGTTGACAGCTCATGACCGAGCTCAGTATTCGCTACGTCCGAGACGAGATTCGCAGGAAACGCAAGCAGGAAATCGCCCAGCTAAGCCGCCAAGAGATCGTATGACAAGCGATGTGCTTCCGGGATTCTCAAAGCTGAATAATTTTCAGGCCGAGTTCGAGAGAATTCTTGAGCGGGAGTTGAGTATCGCAGATCAGGTATCAGATCGTCCGCCGATCTATCCTCCTCCTGGAACCAAGTATGACAATATCTTGCTGTATATTGAGGCATTGGGCCAAGCTCTGCCAAAATCGGAACTTAAATCGCATATGCCTCATGATCAGGTTGATGATTAACACATTTCGGATATTAGAATCCACTGATTCTGTATGAAGGATCGGGGTCAACATGTCGCCCGAAATGAGACGCTTGTCAGGCGCCGAGAGACCCTTGAATTAGCAGATCTAGCCGATGAAGACGATGTCGAACTCATTGTTGATAAAGGCCGGGTCTCTGATAATTTGAGTCAGGCCGATTCAGAACAATTGCGAATTTATCTGAAGTACAACGTATTAGATCAATCCGATGAGATCGCCAAACAGCTGGAAGCGAAACGCGCCCTGAAATTGTCGCAGAAAGAGGAACGCCTTCGGCAGCATCAGTTGTTCCAGGAAGAATTTCAGCGTAAAGCTGAGAAGGCCAGAGCCGAGAAAGAGCCTGAATATACGCTCTGGCTGGAACAGTTACTGGATCAGATCTATTGGGATAAGGTCGGGCAGAACTCGCTTCTTCGAGATCATCATATCTCTGAGACGAAGACTTCGTAGCAAGTTCGTATTCAGAAGGATTATTATAACTGTCAACATCTGGTCATGGCCTTGGTCGAAACAGCCATCAATGTTTCCGAATACAGAAACTCGGCTAGCGAGGATGGCAGAGTTCCGCGATCGTGGATGAAGACGTCCGTCGGGTTTCACGTCTCATGACCAACGATCTAACCCCGCCCTTAGATGGATGCATCAGAGCCGAATTGACAGTCAGCCAGAAATGACGCCATCATTGAATGAAGATCCTGGAAAGGATGAGACGTGTTTGGATGCGTTCCAAGAAGAAGGTTCCGAGAAGTCGTTGCTGGATCTTTATCTGGTGCGATTTCATCATGATGGGATGGTTAGCTAACGGGGGTTTGTGGCAGGAGAGAAAACCTGGGTTCACGTACCCGAACGAGGAAATCGCCAAATGTCGAGAGACCGCAGCCGCTGGGCCACAGATCCCACCTCCGAGAGGTTCAGCTGCTGTATAAAGATTTACAACGTTGTAATCGTTGATGCACAGAGCCGCGAACACCTGTCAAGTTTGTTCTGTGCGGAAGCGGTCTTAACGATTTGTTTGACGCCATCCAACAAACCTTCATTATACCGATACTGGACTATGCTGCATTTCTGGAACGACTCAAAACGGGAACAGAAAGCGGTATGTTGATGTTCGGTTTTACAACAGGGGGATTGAATAGCTCAGGCCCAGATTCGGATACCGACTGGAGGAAAACTGTACAGAAGGCTCTGAATCATCCAAAGAACCAACCCAATGTAAATACTTTAACTGATATTGCAGTTCATCTGGTAGCGTCATCGCCATCTTTTATGGCTATCAATATACCAGACAACGTTGTTGAAGCTTTTGTCGCATCAGACACGAATATTGTACTGATTCGTTATGAAGGTGGCTGTGATAGTAATCAATAGTTTGATCTCAATGTTGATTTCAACCCAGGAAATATCGCGGCGACATCATCTCAAATCAAAGGCCTGGTTCTTGAACGTGAAAACGCCATGGGATGTCGTTATGTTCCTAAAAGAGAGCCCGGTGTGGTTGAATATGATTCGGCTCTTACCTTGGTCCAAGTTTGTACCTGTTTACGGCAGAGTTTTTGAGTTGTATTGAACCTACTATTGCAGTCATGGGACAACCTGATATCTAAATATCAAAACGGTGTTAGGCTGGCATTACGGCAAGAACAAAATGGCATTTCCTCCATCAACAAATCAATCGAGGCCTCTTTAGAATCATTCTTGGCACTGGCTAACGATAAAAGCATTTTCAGCTCGATCCAGTTTTCAGATTTCGATGTCAGTATGATCTTACAAGCAGTTCGGAATTTGTCGTTAATAGTGCACTATTCTCAGATCGAAAATCTCAACCAGAGAGATGAGCTTGATGAGCAACTTTGGAGCCTGTCATGCGAACATCGACAGAATTTAGAGAATCATGTCTCAGTTGACAACATCGTATCGTCAATAGATCCTTTGTTGGATCCGATTTATAACAGTGAACCAATTGGATATGATTTGCTTTTGTTAATTTCCACTAGGCTTTGTGATGATTGACTCTGAGCACATCGCTGAGGTGAAATCATGGATAGCGCGTTATTCTGAGCTATCTCAGATAGAGAGGCAGATTCCAGACGTTGTTCCCAGTGATTACATTAGCAGAGTCGAGAAATTCCTAAGCGAAATTAGTATTAGGACGAAATTGGGCTTGAAAAATAGCTGCATTGAAGTTCGAATCTCGATGGAGAAAATCGTTAAGGTTCAGCAATGTGGTTTTATGGGATTTTTCTGATTTTTATATAGAGAAGAGTGCTTATTGACGATCAGTGGATTAGAGGGGTTGTTACTATGCCAAGCCTGGCCCGCCCGAACATAACTTTGAATAATTTGGATTAATATTATGTAAGAAAATTGCCAAAAATGTTAGTCACTGAGTGAATAAATAGATTGTATTACATTTACCAACTAGGATGTGGAAAGATTATGAAACCGTTTGGACCTTGACCAGCATTGCGTTCAGTGACTTATCGCTGATGGAGATCGATTGTATATTTTGAAAGAGTATCGTTTCGTCCATATTTCTTGGAATCTTATTCAACAAATGAAGGCATTGCTCAAAGTTAGATTGCAGAAATGCACGCTCGTACATTTTCAAAACACCGAGAGCTGCCCTAAACATGAAGACTTGACCGTATACTAAGAAGCAATCCCATATTCTGCATGCAATGTCCAAAGGAAATGACCGACTGAATATCGTCAAGATCCAGTCATACAAGTACATATCCGACGTCAATTGCAATTCTTTGAATTTTTGGGCACATCGGGGAACGTGTTTCTGAAGCAGTTTATCGAAGACGTTCAAATGCGCCCGGCCGCTCTGGAAGTCGCGAAAAAGTGTAAAATATCTACAAGACATTTATAATTGTGGAGCGGGCCACTTTATGATGTTCATACAGTTCTCGGTTTAGCAAATTGGCTAATGATATAAATGCATTGCATTCGTCATCGAGATTTAACAGCAGCATTGCAGCAATATATGACATCCCTGTAATGCAAGAATAACTACGAATAGATCCATTAGGCGGGATCATGTACCTTGAATATAACCAACATCTGGTCTGAAGCTGACATACGTTTTAAGGATATTGATCAACGGGGCACGAAGAGGGCCATCGCCATGAAAAAACTGTATAACAATTCAATATAAGCAAGCTTTTTACTGGATAAAGCGACCTGCAACTCAGGAAACGTCCTAGGAGCATCAACTTCAATGAGATTGGCAGAATCTTCTTTACTAGAGGCATCAGCGGCACTGCTTTTGGTCCTAGCTAGCAGGATTTTATACAAATCTGAGAGTATGTCATAACAAGGTCATTCAGCACACCCGAAAACTGTCAGCTTGAACCTCTGGTTATCTTGAGGTCATTCCCAATAATAGCGAACCACGCTTCCCCTCGACATGAGCTTGGGATTCCTCTCCAGCACATATTTCGAAGTTTCCTTTGAGCCGGAATTTCTCTGACGGAATTTGAGTTTGTGACGTATAAAGTTGATGTTCGGAGCTACGTTTTGTTAGACCAAATCTGCAGCAACTGCTTCCAAGCGACCCTATCCTCTTTTATCTGTATTTCTCGCTGAATCGAAGGCTCTTCGGAATCTATCCAATGAAAAATGAGCGATCTGGGAACACAAGAAAATAACCATACCTAAGGAAAATGGCCGGTTTGTTGATTGAGCGGTGAAGTTATCCACAATGCCTAACATTATTTCAGGTAAACATCCAATTAATCGCGTTTAAAGCACCTTGAAAAAAAGCACGACCTCGTCGCTTTAGGTCGTCAACTTGACTGATCTGCTTTGGTGATTCTGTTGTTTCGAGAGCTTTTCGAGTAGGGGAAGAGCTTCCGTTAGAGTGCCGGCTATCGAAAGTATATTACTAAAGAGGCTGCAAAACCTTTCACGAATTACCTGTACTCAACAGCATCATCAACTTCACTGGGAGTATTTTGAGAAGAGATGGAGACAGAAGTTAATTTTGGCGAGTGTGATGCTTCGATCTCCAAATTCAATTCAACGCTGGGGGCAATATCTGAAGAATCGGAAACTGGTCTGGAGTTTCTTGGGGAAAACGATGGAACGGGCCTCAAGAAACAATTAATTTATCGAAAAACAGAAACAATCAAAGTTTACTTCATGTCAGAGCTAGCTGTTTCTGCGAACAGCGACACCTCAACGCTAAGATCAGCCTCCCTGACCACAACAAGCTGTTATAATCGACCATAGCCTTAAAGACGAAGGGCAAAATACTTTACTGAGGTTATCGGATTCAGATCGTTTTCAAAGTTAGAGATGTTAAAGGCTTTATCATAGACACTGGATCGTGTATCGTCGCGCTTACTGGGAAACAAACAGTTGGCTATGCATTGTGATGAAAACGAGAAACAAACGACTTCGACGAATCCGATGACGGATGCTCAACTCCCGTGTTAACTATCTGGACTTTGACTTCTGGCTTGGACAGTTGCTCAACCAAATCATCTACTTTATCGGCCTGATCGTCGGGATCAAGCTGATCTGCTGCCTGCATGATGGCGATCGGATTACAGCAAATCTGTATCGATGCTGATAGGGTACATTAGAGATATGATATCAGACGACGGGTCTTGACAGCAGGTACATGTGTGATATCATAGGGCTGTTGACTGGCATCCCCCACAATCATGTAACAGAACACTAAGAGGCCGCATCCCGCTCCCTTTTAGGCTCATATAGGAGGCAGCAGCCATGCTCAAGAAATCAGAAGGACCTTGATAGCGTGGCAATCTAAGGCGACAGGAACGATGCAGCCCTGATGATCATTTACATAGCAATAATAACGAAAGGCCGCATTCTGCTCGTTAATGGCCGACTACGGTAGGATGAGTGGAGTCCTAGGTTGGACAGAACAGAAAACGAAAAGCAATTTCTCGATAATCTGAGGCATCTTATGGAAACTCTGAAAATGTGGTCGTTGGCACTCGTTTAAGGTAAATTAAGAATGAGAAACAGACAAAGACATCGTGATCAGCTGACTGTATGTACTGCCTTCGAAGATAACCTGGGTCAGCTTTGCCATCATGCCAAACATAGCTGGTTCTGTGTGTATCATACTGTACTCAAACCATGACCTACAGACGAACATTCCCGATTGAATTGTTTTATCAATCGGTGTTCCGTAATTTCATGACCTGACGCCTGTCAGAGGTCCAGCCCTGACGAGAGCTCGCATATGCCTTCTGAATACTCGCCAACGACCATCTGCTAAGCGATCAACAGGAAGGCAAAAGTAGGAAGTTTCAAACAGTTCAGCTATGCAATAGATGGGATGGTTGCTACGGCCGTTTACGACCGGCATGGGAGCCCGCTTTATGTAGGATCGTATGGGGAGGGAAGACTCTGATAGGACACAGAATCATTGCATTATGGACCTAAATGCCAGACTCCATTTTGTCAGATGATTGCCTATGGACTATGAATCTATGATGGCAGATGGAATGTCAGACAGGTGACCCCGAGGCTGCGCACACCGCATTTCGATGCGGTCTGGAGTTCATCGTTCCTGGAGACCCCCCAATCTGAACCCAGCCTGATCCGACGTCATTGATGCCGCCTCCTGGGTTTCCACCGCCTCCAAATGGGAACCAGTTTCAATTTTTTGGACCACGTGATCCGAGGCCTATTACGACTACTGTCTCCCAGACGCCGAATGGGCAGCAACTTCCAATGCCGCCTGTGCATCCTCTCATGATGCCTAGCAATATCTCACAAACTTCTAATGGCATTCATCGTCCCATGACAGTTTCGTCGACTCCCGTTTCGTCTCAGGCTGCTCCTGCATCGCCTAGCCAACAACTGCAATTCACAACGTATCACCTAGCAAGCCTTGCTGGGCTAACTGGAAACAATCCCGATCCGTTCCATCATTATTTCTGCCAGGCAATGTTCAATGTATACAAAGTTGATCAGCTGAAAGCCATCATCCGCTATATTCGAGATTTATACTACAAGCAACGGCTACCGATTCCTCGCAGACTAAATATGAACGGCAGGAAACAGAATCTTATTGATGGTAGCGTATTCTGTCGTACCTTCTCGCATTGGCAATGAACAATGCTATTCAGGGCTGGTGGAATTCGTTAATTCAACTGCCAATCCCTGTATTCTGCACGGGAGTCATCGAAAGGGACTTGCACCGTTTGCTCACATCACTGATCCCAATGCATTGAAATCGTGCACTTGTTATCCAAGTGACGAAGCAGCTCGTAATGCGGCCACTATAGGTTCAGTACTTTACCATCGCAAATTCAATACTGAACGCTTATGATAGCTGACGCCGCTCTTCTGAACGCCCTGACCGATATTCCCGAATTTCTTCGCATTGAAGGTCTGTATTCAGACATCGAGGTTCTTACCTCAGCGTTTCTCCGGTAAAATTTCGATAGATGATTTAGTTGCAGTTCTGAGTATCATTATTCAGAGGTAGCGGCTCTATTAGTATGCAGTTTCAGATGAATTCACAAAGACTCGCTCAAGTCCAGTCTGGGGCTTTCAGGATCCTCTTGAGGTCGATTACTTTCATCTTTTGGCTTCTGTTTTGAAATGGCTGTTCAGGAGGTTCTGCCCGAATTCAACCAGATACGAGCTTATTGATAACCGGATTCTTGTAAGAATCAACGGTCAAACTATCATCGTACCTCCAGTAGTGTGCAAATAATGTTCCCTTTGCCTTGATTGTAACTGCTCGTTTAGCAACATATCGACATGAAGAAGAATGCGAGGCCGGCACCTCCAGTTGATATATCTGGTTGGATACGGAATGGCGAACAACAGGTCTTCATATCATCTCACGTTATTCGAAGTGTGATGACGGTACAATTCGTGAGGGTCTTGTCTGTCGCCGATGTCCTCCACTCTTTTGCATATTTCCGCCCACTAATAACCACATCGTTTAGGTTATCGAAATGATTAAGAAGAAGGACGAGATTCCGGAGGCCGCCCCTCCAAGTTCAAAAGATTACGATGATGATGATATCAGGCCGAGCAACATGCTGGTATCACTTCGGTGCCCTTTGTCGATGATTAGAATGAATGTAAGAGTCTAGACGTTCTCTGACTGAAGTTAAACCGTCTTTGCAGATTCCAGCGAAAGCGACAACCTGCAATCATCAACAGTGTTTTGATTTGGAGAGCGTTATATCGTATTGTAAACAGTATAATAAGTGGACATGTCCAATCTGTTGTAGTCCGATAAAGCGTTCGTTCTATGTTGGTTTGTTTTTGAACATTTCCATTAAATATTGATAGATGATGATATTCGCATTGATTCATTCTTCAAACGTGTCCTTGCTGGAGCGGGACCAGATATAGACCAAGGTGCTCATTGATGGTTTTCAAAAGTCTCTTTGTTTAAATTTCGATAGCAAACGTTGGTGTTGAGGGTTCCATTCAATATATTGATCCCGAAGCCGAGAGGAAAAAACAGGAATTGATGCAAGAACGCTTATCAAAGCGTAGGCGGCTCGTTGAAGAGAGGGGCGTCGTGCAGAACGGTGAGCCAATCGCACCTGTTGTTGTCATGGACGGAAGCAGTTTCGATTGTCCCTTTGTAATAGACTGAAGTCAATTGTGTCTCGCTTACAAAAAAAGGTGCGTCTAAAGTTCATCATGCTTTCAGGCTTCAGTTCACTGGATCGAATTTTCATCATAATTCGACTCAAATACTTGAGCCTATAATGAGATGTTTTTGAAAAAGTTTATGCGGCGGCAAAGGGCTCAGCAATCAAAGTTTATTTGCTTGAGCAGTATATCTGCCGAACATTTTATTCTGGCCTTTATCACTTATCTTATCTCTATTTTGTCATAGGTGTTGCTGCTACAATCCCTGTTCGTGAACATGTATTTATTTATTCTAATATACTTAATATACAATCTCCAGTCAGCAAATTTTTCTTTCTAATTGCGTTCAGATATCGAATCATTGTTCACTGGTCCGGTAATATTGGTCGCCAGAATTCAAATTAGATCAGAATCGACCCGGGTACCACCAGGTTATCTTTAGTCGTTATATTGTTTCCCAGTTATGTCCTAGACCAGGGATTGAATGTCAAACGGCGTCATGCCTATCCTCGATCTACGCGTCGGGAAAGATCAAATTGAAGGCCGTCCAACGCGCCGTTACCGCCGACCGGTTACTGGGCTTCGAAGCGCAGGCGGCGCTGCTTGGGGCCTACATCCTCTAGGTCAAGGATCATTGACGGCGAGGTCGTCGGCAGAAGGTTTCATCAGTCGATTCACCCCTCGAATAAGATCATCAACGCCTGGAATTGGACATCCGCGACCAGATACAGCGCCACCTTGCCATCCATCTTCGAACCACACGCTTACCAGGAAGCGCATCGAACGAATCAAACTTCAACTGAAATCAGATCCGTCGGAATCCGTCCCGATTCGTCCTCAAACTCAGCAGATAGAAGGTGGGCTGCCGATTCGTAGAGACTTATGTCTGAATCAGTTTCAGGTGATATCGAACTCGTTCATTGGACGTCGCGTCTGGCGCCGACCGAGCATGAATTGCGCCGCCATCTGGTCAGCGGTGGTCAATTCCAAGGCCTTGATGAGTTCGATGGCGATACCAAAGAGATGGCAATGCTGGACGACTGCGGCGGCGACCTGACCCGATTATATTTAGACTCGTGGATGAAATCGTATCAGAACGAGAGCGTCATGTTCGCATCATTGGCCGTCTTCATTGAGGTGAAGCTGCGCGAGATTCAGCAGGCGTCCCGAGGTGCCCCGGTTCCGAACGCCTTTCGAACCGCCGTCTGTTGCGATATGATGTTGAAGCTGTCTTCGACTTTGGGTAGCTTCAGCACCGCATTCGAGCCGCTCGTCAAGGAGCTTTTCGATTCCATCTATATCAAATTCGACATGACCGCAACGAGCCCTTTCCAAGCAACGCCCTTCTTCATCGAGACGAACCGCCTGCGAGAGAAGAATGGCGATCTTGACAAGCGGATGCGTCTTCTGCTGGACGAGGTCAACATTCGGAAAGCACGTTCAGCCGTCAGTCGAGGTGGGCTTGAGAGCGTGATCCGGAACTGGCAGTCCTCGATTCTGTCGAACACGTTTCGTCAATGGCGCTCTTATGTCATTCACAAGAAGGACAAGATCGACAAACTCTCGGTTGGTAAATCTGGGCCTTCATATTGCATATCGCCAATTGTTGATATTTAGAGATTTTTTCGCAAATCGAATACGGTGAAAGACCTCGTAAGAAGCTATAAATGAAATTCGCTTGCCGCTCAGTACATTCAATAGTTCCTGCGTTGGCGAACCGTGACGAGTCGATCGGCGTCGGCGAAGCTACGGCGCCTGATTCAGAAGCATCGCGACATGGTGGCCGAGTATGAAGAGAGGCAGCGGGCCATCACCGAAGAGCGCGATCTGCAGAAGGCTTCGTTGCAGGCCTGCCTCGGCAAACTGAACGTGGCCGAAGCCGATGTCTCAGTCCTGAGGAAACAGGTCGAGATGACAACCGACGAGATCGTGCAGGAGATGAAGGCGAAGATGGCTTCGCTGCAGGTCGATTACTATCGTTATTCGATCGCCATGATCGGTGAACGACTTCGCTCGTGTCGTGAGATGGTCGTCAACCTATTCCAGAACGAATGGCTTTGCGACGCCTATCTGCTTTTAAATCCGGGAGAAGAGAATTTCAGCGAACAGGATCTATTGAATCTGGTCCCAGAAGATGTCGTTCTACGCTGGGTCAACCTTCGTCTGCGTTCCTGCAAAGACACGAAAATCGACCCGGTCCAAGACCTCTCGGTCGCGTTCCAGAACGGAGAAGTCCTCGTCATCCTTCTTAGTCAGATGGCGCCGACCCTGATCACGCTGCATTCGCTGGACGACCCAGACCCGAAAGAACGCCTCAAAGACGCGTTGCAGGCGGCCGCCGAAATCGGCGCCAACGACGGCCCATTAGCCATGGTCGCCGACGTCTTCGAGAACAAGGCCGATCTGACGTTCGTCCTGCTGGCTCGTCTCATGTCCATGTTCCCAGGTCTGCACCCTCGCAAGCAGGCGATCGCAGCCGAGCTCGATCAACTTGATAATGTGATTCATAACTGGGAGAGGTTGCGCCGCTCACGTAAAGGGCGCCTTCCTTCAGAACTTTCTGGGTTCACTGCCCATGTCGATCATGTCAGCCCACAACCCCTTCATAGCTCTATCCGTTGACTCGTTTGCAGATCGTTGCCAAGAGTCTCGGCGTCCATGATCGACTGCTGCGCAGGCATCGGGTCTGGGAGAAGATCCTCGTGAAGATCTCGGGCATGGCCTGCAATATGCTGGCGGCGCGAATGCGCGGCGAACCGATCGTGGTGAACGACGCCCGCGAGAATGTCGAGATGGCCCATTACCGGTCGCTGATCGCATCGAAGATCGAGCGGCTGATTCCGAGCAGTCTGTCTCCGCAAGAAGAGCTGGTACGAGTTCAGGCCCAGCTCGACCGCTATGCGATCGCCAATCGGCGCGTTTTCCGTCACTACGCTGCCGGCGAGGGCGTCGGCAGCACCATGTCCATTAACGAATTCGTGAAATTCGTCCAGGACGCCAAGCTGGTCGGTAAGACGCTGAAGATGCCGCAGGTCGAGAAAATCTTCCAGCTGGCGAATTCGGACGGCGGCCCAGCGCCCAGCCAACCTGTCCCGGAGACGCCCGAGGTCGGCATCGACGACGAAGACGCCGTGAAAGACGACACCGATGGCGACGCCGATGACCTCGGCGGCATTGGCAACCCTGATGAAGAGCTGATTCCGCGCGAGTTCGTCGAGTGTCTCATACGTCTGGCCGTGAAGAAGTTCGCCAAGCCGGCCTCTGTCGCGGATCGTTTCGCCATGCTCATGGAGAACTTCGTTTTGAAGAACGCCATGCGATCCGAACGGTTCCGGGAAGATCTCTGCTCGGTACGTCCGCCGTTATCATGTCGCCCTCGGTTACAAATATCATGCTCAGGTCAAAGTCAAAGACGTGTTCGATCGTTACAAGGCCTGCTTAAAGGCTATCTTTAGATATTATGGTACAAAGTTTCATGTCTTAATCGTCTGTTGGATTGAATAGTGCTTGAAGCTGCTGGCGGAAGGAAGGCGAAGAAGAGACATTCAACGAAAGACGATTCGATGAGCTTGGACGAGTTCAAGCTGATGGTGCAGGAATGCGCCTGGGTCGACGCCACGTTCTCGCTGGCCCACGTCCAGTCGATCTTCAGCAACATTCAACGGACTGAGGAGGAGGATTCGGCCGAGGTTAACACTGAGCTGGTCTACGACGAGTTTATCGAGGGGATCGCGGCCATCGCTGTCATGAAAATCCCGAACCCATATATCGAGATCGATACCAGGATCGAAGACTTCATCCAGACACGGCTTTTGGCGCCGCTGGTTAAGCTGAATTTGATACCCGGACTGAAGAAGCTCATCAAGGCCAAACAGAACGCATCGAGTACCGAATTCAGCTCATAATGGTCGCTGTCAAATAATCACAAATACGAATTAGGATAAATACCAATTGCATATTCAACAAACGGTGTCAGAGTTCGTATTTCGCCGCAAGATTGGTCCAGTACAGTCCGATTTTCATCGGTCTCGGCAAAGCCACGGAGCTGGGTCCAGGTTCATGTTGCAGATGAATATCGTGAAAAAAACGCTACCGGCTTTTAAGAATATCTTGCAGCAGGCTATATGATAGAGGAATCACATCAGATTCTCTGCGTCGTCGCCGTCGTGGTGCTCGTCTGCCTGTTGGTGACGACCTGGGCCCGACCGGGACGCCAACGCCAGCGTCAGGTGCCAATT
Organism: Polymyxa betae; assembly: GCA_003693705.1. Classification (NCBI taxonomy): domain Eukaryota; phylum Endomyxa; class Phytomyxea; order Plasmodiophorida; family Plasmodiophoridae; genus Polymyxa; species Polymyxa betae. The sequence goes on from RBZT01000546.1 coordinate 61,715, forward strand.
CTGCCGCCTGGTACCGGCCTGTATCGGCAGACACCCCAGGCCGACTTCTTGTACCATCCGCTACCACCATCAGCACCTCCGCTTCGAGACCCAAATCAGCATCTGCCGGATCCATCGCATTGACTTCCAGTCGTTAAAGCACTGTAAATTGGCATACAATGATACAACTCCCGTTCATCATTCGATAAAGATTGATTGTTTTTCTGATAGATTTGCCCATCTGATAGGAAAGCTTAAAGATTCAAAGGGAGCACAGTCCCATCTCGGGTTGGAGTCGTTGCTAGAACGCTGCTATATATGCTGTCCCTGAATGCTCGCCTTATGAACTCTTGGTGGTCACTGAAGACTAACAAGAGGTTGAGCGAAGACAGAATTGACAACGTTTTATTTGAAACATTGTTTTTTTGGATGCTCTTCTGGTAGATGTTCTTTCACTATACGAATGACTCTTATGAATTCATGGTTGCTATCTATAATCCCTTTCGGAGCAAAACCACACATATAAGCCAAACACAAGTAATTTATTACTGCGATTAAAGCAGAAAGTCTTGAGGGCTATTACAGAAGGAAGAAAATTGGCTTGGTTGACGAGATTTGGTAAAAAAATTTATTTTATCTTGTTACAACTGGAACGGCATGATTCGAGTTCAACTTCAGGCTCTTCTCTTTTGTACATTGTATATCGCTAATATCAGCTTCGGCACGAATCCTTTTCTTACCGATGCTGTCAAATGGCTGCGATTCCGACCTTCTGGATTTCAAGAATTCGGCCACCTTCTTTGAAATTCCCAAGTTGGGTTTCAGGGAGTCGGGTTCAATCCCTGTCTGTTTGCAAAACGGACAACCCAAATGCGAATCGGCTAATAGAGCTTGACGAATACACGGTGAGCAATATGTTGTAAAACAACATGGCGTCACACACGGATTTGTATACAAGTTCCGGCACAGCTTGCACATGAACTTGGGCGGTACGCCCGTAGCGTCAGTCTGTACAATGGTTGGCAACGACGGCGGCGACCTCATCTCAGGCCTGCAGTTAGATTCCAAGTGCCCTGTTTGTTGACAACGACGACAAGTGATTTCATTGGGTCGAGACGCAGCTACCGATGGGGTCGCAGACGAACTAACTTTAATCGCATTACGTTGTTCATCGGTTGAAGCCAACGGAGCCAATTGCTTTGCATTTTTGATAGATTTTACTACATCCGGCGTCTGCTTGATTCGGACACTGCTGCTATGTGTGGCCGGTACACGTCTGACTTCAACCGAGGTGTTCTTCGGGATTAGATAATTATCATTAGTGTACCCTACGAAACAGTGTTAAACGATATAAAATATATTTCCGAATTTAGCTCACTTTCACGTGTCTGCGCATTTGTGATAATGAAATCAAAATCGCGATTATTAGGATCGGTTTTTTCCTGGGCGACGATAGCTTTCTTGAGATCGTTTAATGAAATGACGGCAGAATCGAAGGTGATAGTGCCCCATTTCTTAGAGACAGACTTGAACTTATAGTGGACGCTCATGATGATCGAAAAATTACTTGACTGTAGATTTCGCAATCAATAATGATCAAGCCGGTGACAAGAGATTGGACACCTAAACTAGGCAGGCAAGACAAGGACAGCGCGGGAACCTGTAGAGATCTTGGGGCGCGATCTATTCCAACGGACCGCGGGCAAATGTCGCTAGGGTAGCTGGCGATGAAGGACAATGCTAGGACGTCAATGTCGATAGAGAGACAGACGTATATGTATTGATGAGACGACAACAAAGCGAAATGAAAAAAGTCCGACAGGACCGACTGGTACCAATCAGGTCGATATTACAATTGTCCGATACTGTCTGTATCTTGAGTGGATATGATAGGATCTCATATGACCCTATGTAATCCTGCATACCAATATCGTGACTCATGCACAAAGCCCACTTGACACGGTCTCGAATATTCTCGAGGTTTATTCAGCTTGCATTGTCGGAGAATCTCCCGAATTGAGCTGTTTGGTCAATCACTCATGGTCTGAGTTCATAAAATCGTGTGTTTCGTGACCAGAGATTTCCACGTTGTCAGCTTTCAGAAGTTATATTCTGCTGATGAAATTAACAATCGGCAAGTTGGCGTTCAGGGTTTTGATCGCAAAAGCAATCGAAGTGTCTTCTCCTGAACTTGAGTTGTTAACGATCTTTAAAACTGCCTGACGGGAGCTCTTTTGAGACGATATTATTGCTGAAATAGACGTCCAGTCTTTGCGCTCCTCAAGTTACTGAAATCCAAAAACTATCAAACAATCTCCTAACTGAAACCCACCCAGATGCCCAGTTGTTTGGAGAGGATTGAGAACCCCCCAATTCAGCTCTCTGATCTCCTCCTAGTTAGAATTACTACTACCAACTAAAAAAATCGTTTAATGCCCTAAACTTCTTGTTGTTGTTTGGAGAACAGGTCAAGCCATTAAGACAACTTCGTCTCGAAACGACCTTCAGTCTGTGGCATGGGTGTTCCCGACCATCATCAAGCACTGTTCCAAACCATCTCTTCATTCTCCATCACATCCATGATAGAAACTGATACGTTTTTGGCAACACGTCCAAGCGCAAGCCCAAATGCTGCAACGATTTCCGCCGCAAATTGTCTCTGGAATGTGGTCCTGGTTTCCAAGGCGTTTTCCAATTCTAAATGCTATTAGTAGCAGGCAGGTCAGTCAGAGCCTGTTCTAGAATGGAGGGTGCACCATCGCAGCCCACATGGCGACATAACCCCAGTGTAACGTAAACGGCAGGTCGATTCATCTGTCCAGGAGCCTCCATTCAGAATCATTCTTTATTGGTCTTGACGATATCTGCTAGCCAGATAGGTCGCCATGTTGTTCTATGTCAATGGGCAGAGAATTGAGCTCAGCGACGACCATGTCGACGTGAGCATCACGCTGCTGGAGTATCTCAGGTCGAGCCTGAGGTTGACAGGCACCAAACTAGCCTGCCATGAAGCCAGGTTCAAACATCCATGTTTGATGTCGTAATTCATTTCTCACGTTGTGTAGCTGTGGTGCCTGTATCGGTAAGATAACAGCTTGCCGCAATGCGACAGCCCTTTTTGTTGATATCTTGACTGGAAGTTCTTGTTTCTCATTATGATGCTGACACGAACACCATCGTCCACAATTCAGTGAATGCTTGTATAGCACCTTTATGCTCGGTTGCAGATAAGTCAGTCACCACCGTGGAATGTAACCTGTTCGATTTCAGTTCAAATTCGGATACCATTTGCTAAGGATTGTTATCCGCAGGCATCGGCAGCCCTGAAAACCTGCATGAAATTCAGCAACATCTAGTAGACAGCAATGGATCGCAGGTAGCATCTATTATTTTCCTGATGTGAACTGAATTCATGCTTTCAGTGTGGATTCTGTACTCCTGGGAGTGCGTCATTTTTTCCTTGAGTTCTCACAAATTGGGCTGATTCTGCTTTCTTGCCTAGTTGTTATGAATGTGTATAGCCTTCTTCAGGAGATGAAACAAATCTCGAAATCTGACCTTGAAACTGCTCTGGATGGAAACCTGTGTCGATGCACAGGATATAGGCCCATAGTTGGTAGGCAGCTCTCAGCCATAGTTGATTATACTGTCTGAATTTACTTACTCACAGACGCGCTGGATCGACTCTGCAATCCTGAAAATTGTCATACAGGCAGCAACGGTGATATCGAAGGTCGGCCGCAGCAGAAACGACTTCTTGCTATCGAATAACGCCATGACAGAATTGCTAAACGGACAAGTCAAGCCGAAGGCGAAATGTCATAAAAAGCCTGTTGAGTTTCCGATTGAACTCATGACAAAGCGGCCGCAAACACTGGTAATCGGTCATGGCAACGAATCAAGGATGTGGCTACGACCGATCTCGCTGAAAGAATTACTCTTTCTGAAATCTAAGCACAAACTCAACGCGAAACTTGCGGCGGGTTTCACAGAGCTGTAAAACCACATTCGTACTCGTTTTCAATGTATCACTGAATGGACTGGGAAAGGGGCATCGAGAAATACTACAAGAACAGCGATTTCCAGATCTGCATCGCAACGAATTTGGTCCCTGAGTTGAATTCGTGGAAAATCGAACCGAGCGGTCTTCGGGTCGGTGCTTCAGTGACGATCCGCAATTTCGATAAGGCGCTTTCTCAAGCAATCGAGTCGCTTCCATCTGCTGAAACTGCTTCATTTAAAGAGTTCCGTGAACAAATTCGCTGGTTTGCAGGTTTGCTGATCGTTTTCGCTGTTTATATCCTGAACTCCTTGTTTCAATCCAATTTCACTGCCACTTACTGGTTTGCTGCAGGGCGATCAGTTCGCAACGTTGGAACCATTGGAGGAAACATTGTAACGGTACCTTCCTCTACACAACGTTCCGAACTTGCGGCATAATGTTTAATTAGGCGTCGCCCATCTCCGATCTGAACCCGTTGCACGTTGCTTTCGGGACTCTGTTGACCTTGCAGTCGGAGACAGCAATGAGGACGCTTCCTGCTGCGTCCTTTTTCAAGTCATATCGTACTGTCGACTGTCGCGAAGACGAGATCCTTCTGTCCGTTACTATCCCGTTTTCAGCAGGAAAAGGTCACTGCCAATCTCCCTCAAAACCCTAACTGAATGTAAATTAAAGGCTCCTACTATCGAGCCTATAAGGTATCCAGACGTCGCGAAGACGATATCGCCATCGTCTGCGCTGGAATGCGACTGCAGGTGAATCCATTTACCAACACCATAATAGATGCAGCTTTCGGATATGGAGGAATGGTAAGCGGGTTGCATCCTGCCAGATCGCCCAAGTCCCAACCTCCAATTCAGGCTCCCACAACCGTACTGGCCACCAGAATGGCTAATTTTCTTATTGGAAAAACGTTCAGTTTGGGGTTGTTTGACACGATCGTTCCCATCGTTCAGACTGACCTGCCGTTGCCGGATAATGCACTTGGCGGTATGGCGCATTATCGTCGCACGTTGACGTTATCTCTCCTGTTAAAATTTTTTCACTATGTGGCTGGCAGCAAAGGCCCGTTGGCATCGCTGAGCGAATATTTTACACGACCGCCTTCGAAAGGCCTGCACTATTTCAATACTGATGCGCGAACCAAAAGGTCAGGGAAGTGTGCAGCCGATTTGTATTTTCTCCTGATTTGCCCAGCCATGTAGTCGGTGTTCCTGGTGCACATCTTGCCGGAAAATTGCACGTCACTGGTTCTGCTCAGTATACTGATGACATTCCAGTGCTGCCTGGTGCACTGTTCGCAGCGCTGGTCGTCAGCACGAAACCACACGCGATTATTAAATCGGTGGACTGGTCGCGGGCATTGACCGCCCCTGGCGTTCACAGGTGCAATTACCATGGATTTCTGCTCATCTTATTATGAACTGGTTTTAGTTTTCTTGATTGGAAATCGGTTCCGGGTTCGAACGACATCGGACCGATCGTCATCGACGAGGAAGTTTTTGCTTCAAAGGAAGTGAATTGCGTGGGGGCTGTAATTGGGGCCATTCTTGCCGATAGCGATAGCCACAGCCAGGTGAGCGCTTTGGTCTTTCTGATAGTATTCGTTGATTTCGGTTGTAGGCGGCTGCGAAACTTGTTTCTGTCGAGTATGAGATACTGCCGCACATTCTCACGATCGAAGACGCTATTGGGATGGAGTCGTTCTTCAAACCTCCCCATAAGCTGGCGCTTCAGAAGGGCAACCTGGAAGAGGGTTTCCAGAAGTCGGAGGTGAAGCTTCCGATTTGTTCTTTAATTGACTTCTGAAATGACGCAGGTCGTTATTGAAGGATGTCTCAAGATAGGAGGGCAGGAACACTTTTATATGGAACCACAAGTCTAAAAATGCGTTTACCTGTTTGGCTTAGAGTTAATTTCGGTTTAGACAACGGTGGCGACGTGTGGAGAGAGCCGCGAAATCGAAGTGTATTCGTCGACGCAAAACCCGACGAAGACCCAAACGTAACACAGAGTATAGTGTCCATTATAACCCTATCATGATTAATAATCAGGTATGTGGCTAAAGTGCTGGGCATCCCGAAGAATCGGGTTGTAGTTAAAGTCAAGCGTGTTGGAGGCGGATTTGGAGGCAAAGAGACCCGCAGTTGCTTTGTGAGCTGTGTCGCCGCCGTCGGCGCTGCACGAACTGGTCGTCAGGTTCGATATTAATCTCTACTGCCGCCTTGTATGAAAATTTTGCAACGATTAGGTTCGCTGCGTATTGCCAAGAGATGTTGATATGAGCATCACCGGGACCCGGCACGAATTTTTCGGGAAATATCGCGTTGGTTTGGCTCGTTCAGGCCGCATTCAGGCCGTTGACGTAAATCTGTATTCGAATGCCGGGTGCTCGTATGACCTAAGGTTTCATTTGTGTTGGCACAGTACTTGAAAAGCTTACTGCGGTACAGTATTCCCGTGATGGAACGGGCCGTATTCCATGCAGAGAATGCTTACGAGTTATCTGCCATTCGATGTCAAGGATTCGTCTGCCGAACAAACACACCGTCCAATACGGTAACTTTTGTTTTGGACTTTTCGGTGTTTTATGAAATTGTCGTTAAGGCGTTTCGAGGGTTTGGTGGGCCACAAGGCATGTTGGTTGCCGAAACATGGATGGATCACGCTGCCAGGACGATTGGTTTAGATAGACACGATTTGATTCGCCTGAACATGTTCCGATGTGATGAGAATGTGCGGACCTATTTCGATCAACTGGTAAGCATATCTTGTCGTTCAAACAACCACAATCAAACTGCTCAGGTTCTTTCATGTCCACTGCAACAAATGTGGAGCGATCTGTTCAGAACAGCTGAGATTGATCGCCGAAAGGTTGTACTGCGCAGCTGAATCAGCCAAACCTCTGAAGGATCTGTTCAGGTGGAGATCGATCGATTCAACGCAGAAAACGCCTTCGCAAAAAAAGGACTCGCATGCATTCCGACCAAGTTTGGAATGAGCTTCACTCTCAAGGTCGCGCTAGTTGCTGATAGCCATGCTGGTTTCCTGATTCGTTTTTCCCTGCAGATGATGAACCAGGCAGGTGCCTTGGTGCACTGCTACACGGACGGATCGGTTCTGGTCAGCCACGGAGGCACTGAGATGGTTGGCTCCCGCCAGTACTGAACCCCAGACGAAAGCTAAGGTTAAAATTCGCAGGGCCAGGGACTCCATACGAAGATGTGCGCCGTTGCCGCTCACGAATTTGGCATCCCGCTCGATCAAGTTCATATCTCCGAAACTGCCACCGATAAGGTAATGGATGCTCAATTCGGCTTTGTGATATCATTCAACTGAGACATGCTCAGGTCGCCAATACGCATCCGACAGCGGCTTCCGTGAGTGCAGATTTGAATGGGGCAGCTATACAAGATGCCTGTCGTCAAGTACAAAAAATGATTCTATACAGATTACGTTTCTGTGCTGATCTTGACATGGTAGATATTGAAACGGCTGGAGCCGATTCGACAGCGAATGTCTCCAAATTCAACGTTCGCTGAAATTTTGACAGAAGCGCATGCTGATCGAATCAACTTGTCTGCAAACGGGTTTTACTGGTTCGTCCAGGAGTCGGAAAATTGTCTTCTTTTACAATCTGTCTTTAGTACACCAGATTTGGATTTCGATTTCAATCTCGGTAAAGGGCGTCCGTTCAATTACTTCGCTTACGGCGTCGCTGCTGCTGAAGTTCGCGTATGACGGGTTTTCGGTGTATAATTTCGTTGAGCTGATGAGCATTGGGCAGATTGATTGCCTGACAGGAAATTTGTTAGTCGAGCGTGTCGACATCATACACGATGTCGGATCGTCGCTAAACCCGACCATCGATATCGGCCAGATCGAAGGAGCGTTTGTCCAGGGATATGGCCTCTTCTGTATGGGTAGGGACTCGATTTATTGGCCAGGCTGCATCTGAGTCGTGTCGCACCCAGAGGAGATCGTGACCTTACCGAATGGATTGTTGTTTACCCGAGGTCCGAGTACTTACAAGATTCCATCGTGCAGCGATATCCCTATTGATTTCCGTGTAACGCTACACCAGGACCGGCCTGAAGCTGATCGTAAGCCTATTTTCAAATCTTGTTGGTTCGAAACCTGAACCGATTCTCAGGGCGATTATCGACAATTCACAGCTCCAAGGGCGTCGGCGAGCCGCCACTGTTTCTAGGTTCGTCCATCATGTTTGCAGTCAAGGAGGCCATTTATGCCTATCGGCAAGACAACACATACTTCCGCCTTGATTCACCTGCCACCTGCGAACGAATTCGCCTCGCATGTGAAGACCGTTTCACCAATGTTACAAAATCGTCAAACGCCTCAACAACAGCGAAATGAATCAGCTGTTCGTTAGTTATAAATTAGAGCAGATGTGAATTCAGAAACTTGAACCGATTTTTTGGCTATTTTACTTTGGTGTCTTATTCGGTAGTCCGTGACGGAGTTAGCCATTTTGGTCCAGCCTCATCGTCGGCGTCATCCCAGAGTAGAGACAGCCACGACTCACACAGACATGGTGGCCGCCGTGTCTTATCAGCCTACACCGAACACGTTCGGTATTCCAATGCCTCCGGATTTGGACACTTCGTTCGATACCGTGATCATAATTGATGGGCTGCCAATCGCCCCTGTGGCAAAATTCGAAAAATTAGTCAACCTGATTCGGAAGACATTCCTGAGGTCAGCAACATCGCCCTCAATGTCGCTTGCGAATATCGAAATAACCTGGTTATAACTATTAGATTCGGGGAAATCGTGGAAGACGGGCTGTACTTGCCCATCGATGATTCCACCCAGCAAACGGTGGGCTACGGGTTTGTCGAATATCGCGATGAGGAGTCGGCCCAGGCCGCCATTGCCACCATGGACAAGACGCCCCTCGACAAGAAGCACACGTTCCGTGTGTTCTCCTGGAAGTCGGTGCCGGCCCTACTGCCCGCCAGCTCTTGCTGATGCTATGATTCCAGGGATTTCGATCGTCTCGAGAACTACGACGACGAGTACGTGCCAGCCGAACGCAACGAGTTCCTGGAGCGCGACAACCTGCAGAGCTGGCTGCAGGACGAGCAGGTCCGCGATCAGTTCGCTCTTCGATTCGCGGACGAGACGCAGATCAAGTGGCACGACCCGCTGATGAACGAGGGCTCCACGCCCTGCTACAGCGGCGAGAAACAGAAACTGTCCGGTAAGAACTGGACCGAGATGCAAGTTCAATGGTCACCTTTGGGCTCATACCTCGCCACATTCCACCAACAAGGTAACATGCCTTTTGCTGTCCCCGAACTATTTATCCTCCGAAGCCTGTTCGAACCGTTTTAAAGCACCAAAATATTTCCTTTTCTGATCTGCACTTCATTTGAATTCTTTGATTGACTGTTGTCATCAGGTGTCATGCTTTGGGGTGGATCTGACTGGTCGAATATGGCCCGATTCGGTCACGAAAGCGTGAAACTGATTGATTTCTCACCCTGTGAGAGGTACCTGGTCACGTACTCGGGCATTGAGAGCACCAAGCGCGATGAATGTGACGCCGTCCAGGTATGTGACGTCCCAGCCTTGTGATCTGCGGCTAATCACGTTTTAGATTTTCGATACACGCTCCGTCAAATTGCTTCGTGGCTTTGCTGGTCTCACATCGAAGGTAATCGGCCATAAACGCTTTTCGAACAGTTTCCAATTCCAAAAAATCGGTTTCCAATTTTCGCATGTTTCCAATTATTGCTGATTTGAAAGTTTTTTTATATCATCATTATTAACGGCTTCTCTTAGACGCTCAACTGGCCTATTTTCAAATGGAGTCATGATGGGCGCTATTTCGCCCGTCTCGGCGAGAACGAGATCCACATCTACGAGGTTGGTTGCGTCTATCGATCCCGCCATCCCGTTTTCGCTCATTGCTTCACAGACTTCGACGATGAAACTGCTGGACGGGAAACCGCTCAAAGCCGACTCCGTTCAGGAGTTCGAATGGTCGCCATCTCAGCACATCATCTGCCACTGGTCATACTGCTCCCTGCTTGTATTTGTCCCATACTGAACACGCTGTGTAGGTCCCCAGAGCTGGATAACATCCCTGCTACTGTTTCGCTCGTTTCCGTCCCGGATAGGAAAACCCTGCGTATGTTCATCGATTTTCTGGTTCCTGCCAGATTTTTAGCATCGTCGTTCATCATTATCTGATATTGATCATTTCAGGTGAGAAACACTTGTTCAATGTATACAGTGTTAATCTGCATTGGCAATCATCGGGCGAATACCTCTGTGTTCGTGTGGCTCGTCTCAAGTCCAAGACCAAGAACAAGGCCAACAAGGTCGTCTCCACCAACTTGGAGGTATTCCGTCTCATGGAGAAGGACGTTCCCGTCGAGGTCGTCGAATTCAAGGTCGCCTCTTCAATTCGGTGTTTTTCTTCGACGATGGTTGGCTGAATTCGATGTTCGAGCAGGACCCCATCAGCTGTTTCGCCTGGGAGCCACGCGGCGCCCGGTTCGCGGTCGTACACGGCGAAGGATTCGCCAACAAGTACAGCGTCTCGTTCTATGTGGTGAAGAAATCCAAGATTAAGCTCGACTATACGCTGCCTGAGACGAAACCAGTCAACAATCTGTTTTGGTCGCCTACTGGTAGCTTCATCATTCTGGCCGGATTAGGTATCGCTGTCTCTATGTGAATCTGCTCTATTCACTGAATTGCTGTGTTCAGGCCAGATGAACGGCACGCTGGATTTCTTCGATGTCAACCGGAAGGTATCGATGGCTGTCAACGAGCATTTCATGTGCAATACTGTTCTGTGGTCGTCATCGGGTGTGTATGTGACAACGGCCGTGACACAGCCGATGAACTCGCGCGAGGCCTGGAGGTTCGCTAATGAGAGCGGATGCAAGATCTGGACGTTCCAGGGTGTTCTGAAGCAGGAGTCGCCCACCGAACAATTCTATCAGTTCCATTGGCGTCCGCGTCCTCAGACCCTCCTCTCCAAGGAACAAATCCATCAGATCCGCGGTAGCATTCGTGAGACGTACTATAAGAAGTTCGATGAAGAGGACGAATCGGTTCGTCAGAGCCAGTTGTCGGTTGAGGCACGATCGCGTGCCGATGCTAAGAAGGTATGACGATCGGCCATGTTGATGAATCGTAACGCCTGAATCGATGGTCTAGTGGTTCCGTGATTATCGGGCACAATGTGAGGCTCGTGTACGAGCGGATGCTGCTGCTCGACAGGAGTTGCGTGGTGGTGTCCCGAGTGAAGATGAAGCCGATTTCGAGGTCACTGATGTTAGTGTCGAAGAGGAGATCGAAGTCCAAGAGAACATCCTCCCATGATTGTCGATTCTTCGTTTATAAACCTGATTCGAAAATATTTCTACCCTATCGATATTATATTGCTGTTGCCTGTTGAAGTACAGAACTGTCAGAACCGCTTTGTCTTTTAAACTTGTTAGAAGACAGCTCTTTGCTACAAAACAGCGCTCTGTTATCAGACAGCGCTCTGTTATAAGACAGCGCTTTGTTATAAGACAGTCTTTATGACTCAGCCAGACTCTATTATGGACACGCAGACAGAGAGTCGCTGAATTTGTCATTCCCGATTCCACGCCGAATCTGGGTTTCACTGTCATGATGGCGTCGTCGGCCAGCTCGGTCGGTTGCCTGCAGGCCCGCTGGCCAATCCAGACGTTTCTTGTGCCCATTCATGTCAACGTTCCGGCTCTGCCTGGTTCGGTCTGCGCCCATCTCCTGCAGACGATGGTGAAATTCGTCCTGTTTATTCGTGAACAGATCTCAGCGTTCGTTCTTTCGACCGTTTTTATATCATTAATTCATAGACCCATTGCAGCAATCAATGCTGGAATATGTTGATATTTTGCCTGTGAATTTCTGCTTCTGAGTTGTCTATTGTGCAGGCCGTATCACGAGATTAGCGCTCTAGTCGATTCAGAGCAGCTTCGACGAAGTTCAGGGAAGCCGTGCTGCAGATCGTCCGCTATGAATCGCTACATTAAGGTTTCAAGAACGAAATCGTTTCATTGGCAGATCTCTGAGCCGTTGAACGTCTTCAGTTCGTCAGCGAAGCCGAAGCCGTGTTGTCCGCCATCTCGAACGTTTGCGCCCGCTTTCGTATACACCGAGTCTATCTTGTGCTCGGGTCAGCGCTAACGTCAGCTCGAGAGATATTCGACGTGACATTCAGCGACCAGAATGGACTCACTGCAGATTACGGAATTGAGACCGGGAACGAACAGGTCGGATCTGTTTGCTACAATTCAAATCACCTGTTCAAACCAGTTTCTATTTTTCATTAGTATTTGGATTTGAAAGTCTTTAGCAGATTATGGATGCGATATCCAGATCAATGCTGCGACAGCTAATCAGCACGTATTCGGAGGTGCTGCCCACTAACACCCAGCGTAGCACCCTGTTCTTATTGGTGCAATGCGACCGTGGCCCTGATTGTCCGGATGGGTTCGTCCCCAAACACAACCTGGCGATTCGGCCCCGGAAGGACGCCGTCCAGCTCCGGGTTTGCGTCCGAAATCACACCGACCTCGTCAACGACGAAGACGACGCCGGTGACCGGCTCTGGTTCCAGAGCTGTACCTCCATTAAAGGATTACGAGGCGTCCCTCTTCCCAACACTTAGCCATCAATAACATCGGATTCAATTATTTAGAAACTTTATACGAGGCTTGTGCGATTGCATGATCGCTGCAGAATTGAAAATCCGAAGACGCGCAGTTTCATCGCTTCTCAACAGTTCCAGTAGCTTCATTATGGTGGCGCCCTCCGATCGCTTTGACGATGACGACAATCTGCATTCGCGCGACGGCTCTGTTACCCGCATGTCGCAAATGGTATTGATGTTTTGTGCCGAACGGCCACTTCGCCCTGACTATCATTGTAGCTGATGCAGGGCTGGACAATGTTGGCCTCTCATTGCCCGGCCTGTACGACGGTCTTGCTGCGACATCGCGACCATGGCATGTTCTGTGTCTCGTGCAGAATGGCTTGCATCACTGAAGAGGAAGCTGAAGCCCAGGGTCTGCGATCATCGTCGGCTGCCGTTACCGACGCCATCCGCGACGAAGAAGGGCGGCCGAACGACGACGATGATGATGACTGGCAGCCGCCCACAGCTGAAGAACGGCGACGGATCCAGGAACGGCTTGATGAACGAGACCGGGTTAGTCAAGTGATGGCGGCCAAGATGTTGGCTGGTTGGGCCATGCTTAATGATCATTGCTCAGTTTGTGTAAGTTCGAGATGCTTTTGCACTTTTGTCTTCGTTTGTAATATTCGTATAGAGCACACCTCTGCTACGAGATCCTGAACATCGTCTCTTCTGTGTCGCTTGTGATCGTTATAACAATGAAACTATTGAAAGGCAAACATCGAGTTCGACGGTCGTTGAGGGCGTCGAAGCAAAACCCGAGCCAATTCCTGCTCCAGCTGCAGCGACTGTCGCGACCCGAGAAAGTCCAATGGTCAAGGTCGGCAGTGACAATGCCTTGTCAGGGTCGAAACAGATACTGTTGGAAAAGCTGTCCCAACTGAGTAGCAGAATGGCAGAAGCCACCGAAACCGGGTCGGTGGTCCAGCTGGCGAGCGCCATGGAATCGGTGGCCAAAGCCATTTCTGCCGTTTCCAATCTCACAGTGTAAATGTTCCTTTAAAAGTTTCTTTATCAATTGAAGAATCTAATTCCTGGACCTGGAAATCCCCGAATCAGCTGCCTGAATTGCGACCATCGCGATCGAATCAAGTTTGTTCCTGTCTCCATGATGCTGAGCGTCTCGTTGGCTGCGAACCATTCGATCATTGTCATATCGCATAGTACCAAGAACATATGCAGGCATAGCAAGTATCCAGATCCTATAGCTACTATGATTGATAGAACAGCTGCAATGATAGCCTGGTTTGGATGTGGATTATAGAACTTTGTCAGAAGCATATCGATCAGATCATAGGCGCCTAGGGAGGATAATACGAACGTCAGAGCTTCATAGACGAGATAATAGACGAGGTTCCTCTCTCCACAGCAATTTTGAGTAAAATCACAATGATGATCCATCATCAGGACGCAGCGTTTGCAGACGGAACAATGATGCGATCGGGGCGGTCGTAAGCGATTGCATCGAGCACAGAACGTCGCCGTACTGCCCGGCTCCGCTGGATCGCGATGTTCGGATTCGATCTCGGCGTAGTTGGAATTAACATAGCCGGGTGGCATAAAGCAGACGACCACATACAGCACCATATGAACGAAAACCAAGACGGAGATTATATCATGGATATGTAAGACATTAGACGTCATCAAAAACAATGTCAGCTCGAATAAGAGCACCAGTATGCGGACAACAGTCGGATGCTCGCTCAGCGCTCGTAATCGCTTCAAGATGCATCCCCGCTTCCGGTTCAGGCAACAGACGTTCCGGTCCATGTAGCGCTGGAGCTCCTTCTGCATATCGGCCCGGGAGTCCGGAATCGTGAAGTTCGGCGCACGCCCCTTCCTGGGCTCATCGAGCAGATTATCGGATTCGGCGATCATCAGAGCACAAATACCGAAAGACAGATGTAACGTTGTCCACGGAGAACGGCCTCCTCATCAAGCTACTTTACTGCCCCGCATCCTGTCATTTGTCATTATCAACGATTTGGCAGTTCGTTACCTTCCAGTTCATCAGGCGGGTCCTGCTCTTTCAGTGCCATTAGGTCTCCCTCTTCCTCCCTCCCTCTCTTCACTCTCTTCACTCTCTCACAAATATAAGTGTTTGTTTCGGTCATGTCTGAACATGGCCCTTGCTGCTCATTCGCTGGCGGGCATTCGCATTTAGGTGAGAAGTCTATGTCCCTGGCTTCAAAGTATTCATGTCACAGGTGCCGCCGTGGAAGGAGAGACGTTGCTCGGATCTATCGACATCGATTCGGTTCGCTGCCTAAATGAGCGCCAGGCAGATTCATGCAAGGCAATCTTTCGAAATTGGTTAACAAGGGATCGTGATAGGCCTGAAGACCTGCTAGAATGTGATGAAGATGACCCTGAGCTTTTACTATTCGTTCCTTTTAAAACGCAGGTCAGAATTCGATCGATAACTATAATCGGCGGGAGGCCAGAGTATACGCCGCGAAGTGTTCGTCTGTAAGGGTTTACGTAGAAAGATGTTTCATGTGTTTGGTAAACATTATTTCGACAGATATGTGAACAGAGATGACCTCGACTTCTCCAATGTCCAATCTAGCGCGCCGGTACAAGAATTGAATCTGATTACCGATCCCATGGTGGCTTCTAATGTCGAGTATCCCGTCAAGTATGTTTCGAGTTATGATGAAGTTTCAATCGGCTGATAGGAATTCAGGGTTGCCAGATTCTTCAATGTCAGCAGCGTGACATTGCATTTTCCGCATTCTGATGAAATCGATTTCTCTCAGATCCGCTAGTAAGTGTTGCCTCAGAAAATGTCGATTTTCGTAATATCATGATCAGTATTTGTTTCCGTGGAGAGTCAACTGAAAATCGTCGTGCTGTTGTAAACGCTACCTACGAAGCTAGAGCTATTACAACAGATCATCCATCTTTATTAGAATCCGTTCAACAGCAATTTCATTAAACTTTTTTGTCTGGCTACCTCTGCTCTTTCTGTATGTCCGTGACGGACTGCGATGATATCTGACTGAAATTGCTTCCGAATGGATACAGGGCCTGGCTCAAGCGATATGCAATGTGCTGGACCTGACAGTCCAAATTCGACTGATGACAGTGGCTGGATTGATTTCGCATCTGAATTGATATCTTCATGCACCGATTCTGTGGCCAAGTCCAATGGGCTGCCTACTCAATCCGATTACACGTATTATGATGCCTTCCCTGATTTCAGGTTGGAAATCACCAGACTTCAATCGACTTTGTTATCGTCTATAGCACATCTAATCAATGCTATCGACAAAGATAATGAATTTCATAAGGCTACAAACGATATCAATCGTTTTCAGAATCTGACTGAAGCGACTGATATGGCTCTGGAGCGTGTCGATATAATCATAGATCAGAGATCTTTACCAACAAATGCTGTCACAACAAAAACCACAAACGAAACTCAAGCTGCCAAGCAGTCACATCGCTCGCTGCAAATTCGGCCACAAACTCAGTTCAAGGTTCCCGTCGATAATTCGTCGGCACCGTGGCGACCTGTTCTCAACCTTCCTTTACCAAACCATCACACGTCATTGGTACAGGTTATCAGATTTATGTTCATATATATATTCAATATATGGCTAGAATGTCAAGAAACAAGACCCAGTCCCACCATCGCCGAAATTAGGTGCTGAAATGATGAGTCATATTGAAAGTCTTGGCGTCAATGTGAATAACATTGTTCCTCATCCTTACAAGGGTGAACTAGAGCATTTGGCGTTTTCGGAAGATTCACTTCGTAGGAGTTGTCTGTTGCAGATCAATATAAAGTCACATTGTCCTGTACAGGGCCTCGAGCTGAGAGATTATACAAATCATTGGAGGATACTGAATATACATGGATCGATACTGAACAAGGCTTGCAGCAGCTGGCCGATGTGCTCTCGAACGAGCGTGAATTCGCTGTTGATCTCGAACATCATAGCTTCAGATCATATCTTGGGTTCACATGCTTGATGCAGATTTCAACAAGATCGCAGGATTATATTATTGACACAATTCAACTGCGTCATTGTATGGGTTTACTTCTTGATCCATTCACTAATCCGGACATTGTCAAAGTATTTCATGGGGCTGACTTCGATATCTTCTGGCTTCAGAAAGACTTCTCGTTATTTGTTGTCAACATGTTTGACACTGGGCAGGTTGCAGCTTTCCTCATATCGAGAATCCTCACCGCTGATATTGTTTCAAAAGGCTGCTCGAGTTCTTCAGCTTCCATCGCTATCCTTGAAATTCCTTCTCGATCATTACTGCGATGTTCAGGCTAGCAAGATATTCCAACGCGCTGATTGGCGTTTGCGTCCAATTCCTGCTGCTATGATAAAATGTGAGAATGTTGGGCCTCATCTTTCATTATGTTAAATGCTGTTGTCAGATGCACGATCTGATACTCATTATTTGCTGTATATATATGATCGGATGTGTAATCAGCTCAGCGAGCAATCCACTGGCTCACTGTTATCAGTATTTAAAAAGAGTCGAGATATCTGCCTAAAGATGTTTGAAAAGCCTATCTGCGACTCTGAATCATACATGCGGCTAATCCAGCAATTCGGGCTTGTATTGGATCACAGACAGGAAGCTGTAGGATCACTCTTTACCATTATCAACGTTTCTGATAATTTTGTTAGGTGCTTCGTGATCTGTATTCTTGGAGAGATGCGCTTTCTCGCGAGGTTGACGAATCGTGTGGATATATTATGCCTAATGCCACGTTAATATCTGTAAAGTCTTCGACTTCTATGCTTCGATTATTGAGTGCTGTTAGATCTGCAAGGCTGTCCCTCTAGATCAAAAATCGCTCCTCGAACTTGTTCCAAACCTATCTTCTCCTGTTCGTGGTCGTGTTGCAGACGTTCTTGACTGTATCACAAAGGCGTTGGTTACGAAAAGCCCGACCCCGAAAACGTTGCCTGCTCTTGAGATCATGCATAACGTACTTTAGCGTGTTTGGTTCCATCATTGTAGCGCTGACGTTTAAAGCAGACTGCCAATTCCTCTCCAGCAATTGCCGTTGCGATTGCGGAGGCACAGCGAACGTCGATTTCCCCTGAGCAGTCGTCTCCTCTGATTTTACAATTGCCAAAGGTAATGTGCATTCTCCATTTAGCTTGGCCTTGCTAACATTGTAATTTAATAGCAATCTGCCGTGTCTATAGAGTTGTCCCATCGAAGTTCCAGTCGAATGTTTGACAGCGATAGTGATGGAGATAGTGATGGCGAGGATATTCGAGCTGCTGAGGCTGTTAAATTGCGGATATTACAGAGTTTGCCACCGATAACCGCTTCTGTAATGGATGCTCCACCGCAAAATGTTCAGGTCTCCCAAATGGTGGAGATCTCGACTTCCTCCGAAGCTTCTCCAGAGAAGATCCGTATTCCAGACAATCATGATGAAACTGAATCTGTCGATGTCTCTATCCCAGAAAAAGAATCTAGAGAATCTGTTTGCACTAGTGGCGACAAGAACGACAATGAGGATGCTGACGTGGTTCCCTTGTCGCTCAATGAAATGCGTTATGGACATAGCCGTAAACGAAAGCCTCAGCAGACTGCTGAATCCGCTCGTATCTCAAATGTAGAACCATTTGATTATGAGAAAGCAATGCAGTCTGCAGCTGCCAATTCAAACGATGCTGAACAAAAGGAAAGCTTTGACTTTTTCAGAGGACCTGCTCGAAATAAGAAAGCCAAGAAGCATGGAAAAAAGAGATAATAAAGGGAGCATAATGAATATATATGTGTATGTATACAGTATACTTGAATATATAGGGATGCTTTAGCTCAAATTTATCTCGCCATACGAAATGAGCGCCTGTGGAATTCGATGACTTGTGTAGCAGGTGGATTCCAGTATTCGAAGATCAGGGATACAGCATTTGGGTCGAGCTGGGACCTTGATGATTGAAGCAGCAACTCACCCATCTCGTCGAGCATAGCTTGTTTTTTCCGAAGAAATTCCATCTTTCCTTGCTCAAAAACTTTCTTCATTTCAAGCTCATCTTCTTTCTCGGTGATGTAGGATAATGGTGTTCTAGACAAACAATCCCTCTGATCAGTGTCAGCGCCAAATGAAATCAGCGTGAATGCGATCTTGGTGTGGTTGTTCTGAACAGCATATGCGAGGGCTGTTCTACCGGAACAGTTACGGAAATCTACCTGAGCGTCGCAATGTAAAATGAGAGCTTCAATCAGCTCTGGCCGGTCGGTGCAATTTGATGCAGCCCAGAATAATGTGGTGCAGCCGTCAGGCGAAATCGGCAAGTCTACAGAATCCGGCCCAAGTTGCTCTCGGCTTTGCCGCAAATGATAATGAAGATCAACAATTCGTTTCTGCTTCATCATCATAGTTGTCGTCTCCAACCAGGATCGAGTAGATGCGCACCTCTGCATAGCAGTCCAGATACTGCTAAACAGCCTAACTCGATGCATTGACACAAACTCCAGATCTCCTGGAGCCAGATAGTTCTGCATCTCCAGCATACGATCTGATGCCATCCGAGCTTCACGAAATCGCTCTTGAACAGTGCCGGCAATTACAACCATGCTCAAAAAGCAGACGTCGGTGCAATTTTTGACGCCCCCGTGAAACGATATCGCTTGCTCTGCAACCAACCACATCTCTTGAAATCTTCTGGCATCGCCGAGTACAGCCATTATTGCATTGTACCTTGATAGGCAGGACGGATCTTGAACTTGAGCGTTTCTCATATCATTCAGAGCTTCTTCAGTCAATCCGTTATCGGAATATAGTAGCCCTCTGGCATGAAGCAACGGTGCAGACTGAGGATATTGTTGCAGACCCAGGGTTAGGACTTGCAATGCTATCTGAGAATCACCCAAGTTCTCATAGCAGTTCGCTATTCGGCAAAGGAAATCGACAGCATGGGAACAATTGGCGGCATGGTCGAGATTGAAGAACAAACGTAGCGAATGTTGGAACATAGGAAGGGCACAGGCAGGATCCAATCGAAGAGCCTGATTATATGCGACCCAAGATTGAGCCAGTGGATATTGCGATAATCGCCCAATACATGATCGAAGATGTCGCTGTGATTGCTCCGCATAACCGAGTTCTTGGAAGGTATTTATCGTCGCCACGTCGATCCAGACGCGCATGGATGGCGACGGCCAGCATCGTAATAAACTGTCGAGAAACTCTAACGCGTGCGAGCGAGTTCCAAGCCGACGTAGAGCATAGAGCCGGCATAATAGCACACGTGGATCAATAATAGTGAAGTCTTGCGTCGGGTACAACGAGCGATATTGTAGTTCTGCCGATTCGAATGATATCAGCGACTGCTTCTTTATCTTACCATCGTTGATGTTGTTGTATGATCGACCGGAAGCCGTGTGCGTCTTCTTCGTCATATCGAATAGAACAATGGCGCGAATGTATTGCGCCAATAACAATCCCGAATTCAAAGCACAGGCTCGGTCGGCATCCTCCAAGGCAGCTTTATCGCGCCTCGCATACATATTGATAAACGCGCGTCCGAGATAGAAATCGGGTCGGTTTGGTTGCATGCTGATGGCCTGGTCCCAGAGCTCAATGATCATCTGAAGGCAGCCGAACTTCTCGTGTAATGCGGCAGCATATTCGGCTATCTGGTTGGCATTATCAAATACGCGGCCTGGATCTGAATGCATGAAGGACAACGACGTCGACGCAGTCAGGTGAGAATTCGTTGTCGCAGCTGTGTGAATCGGTGCAGTTCCTGTCCTAATTAATGTAGTCACAGGAGAGTTGCACTCGGCGGGGGCGAGGCAGAACCAGGACGGCTTTCACCAAGCAGACCCAATGATCGCGTTCGGGTCACGATTTCGGAAATGGTAGGCGACGACCGGATCTGGTTCGGCTCCGAGCGCCAGGGACCGAGCATGACTCAAGCGGTTGAACGCTCCGGCGCTGTTATCGAGGCCTAATTGGAGGCCATTCATCATAATGAACCTGAGGCCACCCAATTTCACTTGGTTAGACGCACTGGTCTAGGGTTTGCCTTTATAAGACAGGCAGGGCGGGCTTTCTCCATAGTGCTCTTGATTGTATAGAGAAGACCACTTGGTTAGACACACACTCGTCTAGGGTTTGCCCTTATAAGGCAGACAGGGGCGGTAACTCCATACTGCTACTGATTGTATAGGGACGACCTCTAGGCGGTTAGGTCGGGGTTATTGCTGGCATAGTGCAGGTTCGGTAGCTGTCACGTGGGTTTTATGGATGCTGCAGATCAGTCAGGACTGGGGCTGGCTGCCGCGAATTGTCACGATTCGGATCTGGGGCCGAAGCGGACCTTGTAGAGTCTGGGTGATACAACGGTCAATCAACTACTTAATTGCCGGTAGATTCGTGCTGGTAAAATCATCATAAAGCAATCGACCTCATCGAATTTGATAGATCTTCTGATTACATTCATTAACGTTCCCTATAAACCACATTGCCTTTGCCAGGCTTGGAAACCTCGCCATGTTTCAATGCTGATGAAGGGACGTTCACTTGAAATATTCATAATCGTTTAGATTTTCAGCGATGGGAAAATGTCCAAATTTATTTGCAAATTTGCGGAGAAATCTCAGAACATATTTGCGTGATTTTTCTGTATTTGAGCGACCCTGGGGATTCTTGGCTGGTTTTCGTCCTTGCAGTTCCGATCTGTATTCGCTTCCAATGTTATGATGGGGGCGGATCCAGATCCGCCAGCCAATCCGCCCTTCACGATCGGTAAACGCCCGGATTCGGTGTTCGAAACCCCATGCCAGATCGGCCTGCGGTGTGACGAATGCGGCAAGCGATTCGCGCGCGCCATCGACCTGGAGCGACATTCGCCTCTACATACAGGCCGGGCTATCTATCCCTGCCCGAAATGCCCAGGCGTCTCCTTCCCGCTCAAAAGTCAGCTGAAAATCCATGCCCGCATCCACTTGAAAATCACGAAATCGACGGAATCGCAATTCAGCTGCCAGCTCTGCCATAAATCGTTCGAGAACCGCTGGAGCCTTACAAGGCATCAGATTGCGCATAGCTCGGAACGACCACACAAATGCCCGAACTGTGACAAAACCTACAGCCATCGATACCAATTGTAGGGTTTTAGGGTTTTCGTCCACTGACTTTCCAGCTCACGATTGTTATAGGACACGCCATCTGCGAAAATCGCACGGAATCCACAGGATAGAATCAGGCCTGGCGCCGGCCACGAGCACGAAATCGCTGCCGGGCTTGACGACGCCCACCAGGAAGCCCTCCGAAGTATCACGTTCGCCCGCGCCTGTAGGCGAATTAGATCACGAACATTCGTCCATCAACGAAGACGATATGTCGACATCTGCTGCAATAAAGTAAATATCAATCTGTGATTAGGTCTGGCCGCCAAGCGTTTCGTGAGATGGGTTCTCGCCAGCAGGGTTCAGGAAGCGCTCTATCGATGTCCCGAATCGTCAAGCAGCCAGCAATCGATTCGGTGCTTTTGGATTGTGCGGCGAGAGAGCTGTTTTGTCAGCGGCTTCTTGGTCGATTGTTGTTTGGCGATCTTCCTTGACGGTCATGAGAGCGATCTTCATGATAGGTCCAGCACCACCAGTGCCATTCTCGTCATCGGTGTAAAACATGCTATCAAAGTAATGAAATGTTGAGTCTTGGGCAATCGAGAGCTACTTCGTACCGTAGCTATAGCGCGATGGACTTGAATTGAAGTCCGAAGAGCCAAGCTGCACTTGTAGCATCAAATGTTAAAAGTCGAGCAGTTCCAAGACCTCCAGCGCCCGCTAATCCAGCTGCAACAATAGCGGCAGCCGCTGCAATCAAGCAACCCGCCCAAGCGTATACAACAGGTATGCCAAGACACCATTCATATTATTGGCAAAGGTCATATTCCCAAAAGTATATAAATACCAACTATTGTCTTTAGGGGCAGAATTCGCAGTCGAAGCAGCTCAACAAAAAGCGTCAACAGCAACTGCAGCAGAAATAATCAAACATTGTCATTCGCTGCCACAAAATCGTCTTGCTACGAACAAGGAATCACAATGAACTTAACAATCTCTCTGCATTGATAGAATCAATCAGTAGACATCTTGCTATTAAACAGCTTTGAAATCAATTATTGGTCCCAAGCAGATACTTTGAAACCAGCTGAATTTGAACAAATTATTATCAAACGAATTCCAAAAGGAGATTGTTATCAAAGATTCTGTTGGTGTATTTCAATTGAACGAGAAACTCTTAAACTAAGGCCTTACAGAAGGCCAAATCTAACACCGTTGATTACTGCCTTTGGATTTGTGTATAAAAAACAATAGTAAAGTCAAGATATGACGAAAACCGAGACGAAGACAAAGATCGTCCCTTTTCCAGACGCCATCACGGACTTGGCGTGTTGCATCATGTGCGGACCTGCCTCTCTGTTGATTAAGAACACTCAGAACAGGTACAGTACGGCCGCAACTCCGCAAAAGATTCCCGTCCTCATCTCCATCAAAGTTACAATGGGAGCTGATATCGAGCAGGATGCAGCAGCGTCGTCGTCGCCGCCGATCGAGCAGTTCGTCGACCCATGGAATGTTACCGCCGGCGAGAACGGCATCGATTACGACAAGCTGATTCGCGATTTCGGCTCGGAACGAATTCCTCAGGCGACCATCGACCGAATTGTCAGGCTAACCGGCAAGCCAGCTCATCCTTTATTGTCCCGAGGGATGTTCTTCTCGCATCGTGAGCTGGATCGTATTCTGGATCTGTACGAGGCTAAGAAGCCGTTCTATATATTCACGGGCAGAGGGCCATCTAGTGAAGCTTTACATGTCGGCCATCTGGTCCCGTTTATGTTCACCAAATACCTTCAGGACGCCTTCAATGTTCCTCTGGTTATTCAGATGTCCGATGACGAGAAGTTCTTCTTCAAGGACAATCTTTCATGTATCAGAGATGATTTATTACTGTGATGTCGTTATTGATGGCATCTGTAGTGGATGAAGCGCATCGATTGGCTTATGAGAACGCTAAAGATATCATCGCTCTGGGATTTGATATCAACAAGACGTTCATCTTCTCCGATCTCGACTATATCGGTCATTTGTATTACAACGTCTGCCAAATCCAGCGCTGTGTCACATATCGTCAATTTAAGGTCGAACGCTTGGTTGGTTTTCCCAACAACCTTCTTAAATTTGATTTTTAGGGAATTTATGGCGGTCATGACGATTATCATTGTGGAAAGATTGCCTACCCATCCGTCCAGGCGGCGCCGTCGTTCTCCAGCTCGTTCCCTCATATATTTGGAGGCGCCAAAGACGTCCCTTGTTTGATTCCCTGTGCGATCGATCAGGATCCGTATTTCCGCATGACTCGTGATGTCGCTCCCCGACTTGGCTTGGTCAAGCCTGCTTTGATTCACAGCAAGTTCGTTCCCGGATTGCAAGGCGCGCGGGTCCGAGTTTGTACGAAATCGTGACCAGCAGACGCTGACATGCTTTTAGGGCAAAATGAGCGGAAGCGATGCGAATTCAGCCATCTATGTCACTGATAGTGCCGATGTCATTCGTAAGAAGATCAAGAAGTACTGTGTATCGGGCGGCCGAGAAACTCTTGCTGAACACCGACGCCTTGGTGGAGTCATCGAGAAGGACGTCCCATATCAGTATCTGTCATTCTTCCTGGAAGACGACGACAAATTGAAGTGGCTTCATGACGAGTATAAGGCTGGTCGACTATTGACCGGCGAAATGAAACAAGAGCTCATCAATGTCATGGTGCCAGTGATTGAGGAAATTCAGAAGGCTCGTGCTGCTGTCACCGACGACGTCGTTAAGGCCTACATGACTCCCCGGAAACTGACTTTCTAAACGCTTTATTGTTATAAATGTACAGAACTATCCATATCTAAGAATCACTTGGGATCGTTTCCAAAACAATTTTTACAATGAGCAATGCAATCGAGTTTATTGAGTATATTGAGACGGGCCAAGCATTTGCTCAGGACGCACCCATTTGTCAAAGTCTTCAGCACTGCAGATTCCAAGCGACAGAGCGGCTTCTTTCAATGTCGTTCCTTCTTTGTGCGCTTTTTTCGCGGCAGCGGCGGCATCTGACGACGATTAGCCTGAAAGGCAATGAAGAGTATACCACCAATCTTACTGTCGTAACCAATATAAGGATTTAAAGCAGTTACAAGCATAAGCGATTCGTGCAACAAAGTGTCAATACGTTGCTCGTTGGCAGCGATACCAACAACACAGTTCTTCGTGAATGAACGAGCTTGACAATGAGTCAAAACGAGATGGTTAAGCCGCAGTGTGAACTGCCTTACAAGCATCTGCTAACAGCCGAATCGATTGACAGAGGGAGTTGATCATGACTGGTTTGAACACTACAAAGACATTCAGCGAAGAGAGACATCACAGCTAAAACAAATGGAACCGTTCAATTGGAAATGGCCATTGGATCCTGCTATGGAGATCGTGGTGTGATTGCCCATAACTTGAGCGGCGACCATCGTTATGGCTTCACATTGAGTTGGATTCACTTTGCCCGGCATAATAGAACTTCCTGGTTCATTTTCTGGCAGAGACAGTTCACCCAGACCGCACCTAAATCACAGGTTAAGCAAATGGCAGTCAAACGTTCTACATTGCTAACCGAGGCCCACTTCCGAGGAATCGTAGATCATTCGCAATCTTCATCAAGGAGGCCGCAAGAGTGTTGAGAGCGCCAGAGCAGAAAACGATTGCATCGTGAGCGGAGAGAGCTTCAAACTGAAAGAATTGAACATGATGAGCGCGAAAAGTAAAAGCGAACCTTATCGGGAGCAGTGACAAAAGGCAGCGATGTCAGCTTGGCGACTTCATTGACCACCATCTTATCAAACCCAACATAGGTGTTCAGTCCCTAAAGAGGCATTTCGTCATTACAGTACAGAAATGAGCCAAGGTGCGATTACTGTTCCAACAGCGGTCCCACCAATCGCCAGTTGATAGAGCTTTGGAAGTGTTTGCTGGACACGTTCAATCCCATACTCAATCTGAGTGGCAAACCTGAATGCGATCACAGATAAGATTTCAAAGTTTAATCCATTGTGTTCACAAGGTGCATTACGCGCCGAATTCGTTTCCGAGGGTCAACGGCGTAGCATCTTGAGTGTGAGTTCGTCCAATTTTGATAATGTGCTAAAAACGTATTCAGAAATCTGGTATTGTCAAACCAATCTTAATTACAGAGAATTCTTTCGATTTTTCGCTCAGGGCCTCATGAAGGTCTTGTAAGGCAGGAAGCAGTCGTTGATTAATTTCCATACAAGCAGCGATGTGCATAACGGTTGGGAACCTAATCGACAGAATCATCGAAGAAATGTATGTTAATCCAAAATCGATTGTACGTGTCATTTGATGATTGACTTCGATTAACATGGTCGTTAGGATGGACCGGCTTCTTGGAGCCGATCTCGCCACCAAGAATCTCGATTGCTCGATTAGAAATCACTTCATTCGCGTTCATGTTCGATTGTGTTCCAGATCCAGTTTGCCAGACTACCTATGAAAATCTTTGAGCAAATACGAATCTGGATAGCAGTTATGGGTATACCAGAGGAAACTGATCATTCATCTTTCCTTCAATGACCTCATCTGCAGATTGGCAGATTGCATCGGCGATTTTCTCGGGCAGTCCGAAATTCTTGTTAGCGGTCGCGGCAGCTCTCTTCAGAATTCCAAATGCTCGAATAACGGGGGTTGGCATACGCTCACGAGATCCACCGATATCGAAGTTCTGCAGCGACCTGATGCCGGCTTTCAGCTGTACTCGGCCAATTTATCTAGATGACATTACCGCTGGGTTTGTGCTCCCCAATAGACAGATGCATCGACTTCGATGTCACCGAAGGTATCCCGCTCGATCCTTTTGGCGGCGCCCTAAACACCCGCCCTGAGCACAAGACGATTCTGATACTGCTTTGAGGATACCGACAGCTGCGAACGATCGACCGCCAGTCATGGGCGCCGAGATTAAGTATCGGGCTCTGACAGATGATCTAATGGCAATCGTTATGGACATTGAAGTTGATTCTGTATGAGGGAAGGCCGCGGCGTCATCTCTCTCAACAGCATCACCAGACTTACCACGATCTCACGATCATAACATCTCCTCAGACATATGAATTCAACCTGCCTTGTCGTAATGGTGCATCTCTCGAAAGCCTTCATTGACAGCATGAAACCCACCGAACTGCTGAACATAAAATTACAGGCTGCCTTCCAGAAAGACCAAGTTTGTCTGTTTAGAAGCGCCTTGTTCCCTGAAACTTTTGTATCATCTTGAAACACACACACAATTTCTTGTTCTATGGAGAAATCAGATTCCAGGGCGTAAGCAATGCAGCCCCCTCATGTCGTTCTTGTAAACAATGAAGTTTTGGCTCTTTAGCTGATAGCAGAGAGCTTCTCAGTTTTATTTGGCATTCAAAATCGCCGCAATTTTTGTCACTTTTTACGGTGTATCAAGATAGGCTGAAGCGTCTGTTATGGCATTGACGATCTATTCGATATTGAAAGCCGTCGTTCTCTGGACCAATGCAATCGCGGTCCTGAATGAAGCGCGATTTCTCAGGAAATGTCTGGTGTTTTGCAATCTATCCTAAAGCTCGCGGTTTAATCCGGTCTGGTGTATAGATGGCTTGGACCGCCCAGCACCTGAACATTCCGACGATTCGATCAAGAATAGGACAGTGACGCTGCTCTACAGCACCCGAGTTCTGCTACAGAGTGCGTTTAGCACTATTCCGCTCGTCTGTGCTTAATCATAGTGTTTTAGTGCCTCTAATATGCATCAATGTTCTCGTCATATTAATTGAGCTCATTCTTGGCTGATCAATCGCTAAAAAATAATCTAGTAAAGTACAGCCGGATATTGTTGGCACTATGAGACTGTTTCAAAATCTCTCGAAGTTCCTAAGTAGGTCAGTGTCCATGCGGCCTGTTGATGTCTTCAGGTCTGGTATCAACTTGGGCAACCGATCTGTAAGGGGTACCTGGATTAAGTGCTGCGAAATACTTAACCATAGCGATGGCTCCGGCCGCTTCCAAAGATGGCTACCTCGTTCGAGGTGTCTGTGGCGGCCTGAGTTCAATGACAGCCGAAATCTTCACGTTCCCTATCGATACGATCAAAGTTCGTTTACAGCTGCAAAGACAGAGGCGTGCTGAAGTTTCCGTTTTTCAAATGGTCAGATCTATGATGCAGACGGAAGGGCCTTTCTGTCTATGGAAAGGTACACCAATGCCAACATCCTTTGATGGAATAAATTGTAAGATTAAATGTACTGTAGGGGTCAATGCTGCTTTAACGAGACAAGCTGTCTATTCATCCGCCCGAATGGCGATGTATGAGCCGATTCGGAACGTCCTGGGCGGCTCCGATACGATGTGGAACAAGATCGTGGCAGGCGGCGTCGGCGGCTCTCTCGGCGCTGCAATCGCTAACCCGACCGATATCATCAAAGTTCGTCGAATCGCGTGTATGAATTCCGAATGCCTGAAACCCATATCAGATCCGTTTGCAAGCTGATACCACAGGGAAGTTGTATTCGGGCGTTCTGAATGCTCTTTCTGTGATCATGAGAACGGAAGGCATCCGTGGTCTACTTCAAGGGATCGCGCCGAACACTCAAAGGGCTTTTCTTGTTAATGCGGCTGAACTATCCACATATGATCATGCGAAACATCATTTGAAGCAGTCCGGCTACTTTCAGGAAGGTGTTTTGCTTCATGGGGTACAGTCTCTCCAAAATGTCGCTGAACGAACGTCCTAACTCTGTTAGTTGGCTTCGTTTTTTGCTGGATTCACAGCTGCCTGTGCTTCGACGCCGGCGGATGTCATCAAGACTCGCATGATGCAGCAGCCGCGTGGACCAGGAGGAGCGGTTGGGCAATCTGCACATTGGCTATCAAGATTGTTGCTGATTTTGGTGTAGGGATTATTATACATTGGTACCATCGACTGCATCAGGAAGACAGTCCAGGAGGAAGGTGCTCGTGCCTTATATAAAGGGTTCTTCCCGACGTGGCTTCGGATTGGCCCTTGGGCAATGATTATGGTTAGTATGATGTGGCGGCAAATTGATCGTTTGCTAAGATCCATTTATAGTTCATTTCTTTCGAGAGATTTCGCAGTGTTGCAGATGTCGTTGCATAGCATAGTCAGTTAACATTTGCAAGAATCAGGAATTCGTTTGGATGAGACTTCCCATCTGGATTGAAGATATTCTTTAAACAACTCAATAAATCGTTCAACAATCATAATCTGCTTTTCATTGCAACAAGTTCTCAAGTTCATTCCCATATCGATCGTTTTGTCGGAAAAATCCATTATCTCATTCTGTGACTATTTCGGCTGTACAGTATGCACTTTAATCCGGAATCGTCTACCGAATAGAGAGGGATTTGCCAGGCTGCTATCAACATGTCAGTTGAGACAGAATGGTCATCGTTAATAGATCAGCGTTTTATTCGTCAAGAAGAAGCCATGAGGCAACGCTTGCTGAGCTAGCTTGATTTGCACCTGAATGCCGATTTAGAGAGCTCAACGATAAATTGGAACTTCGGAGGAAGGAACTAGCAGAGAAGTCCGATAAAATCATCCAGAACCCAGGAGCATATATTACTGAAGTATTGAACGGATTTGTCCCATTCTCTGCAATAAACTGAAATGAAAAGCAGGGAATAGAGACACGCCCTAGAGTGAGTTTCGGAGAAGGAGAAGGTGGCCTTGACTCCAGCGAAACCGAAGACGGATTTTCTGAAAAGCACAAAAACGAAATCGGTATCAATCTGGAAGATGACGATATGAGCCATTTAGAGCTTGAGCATCAAGTTCTTGGATTCAAGGGAATGACAAGCGACGGTAAAGAGAGATTGTTATTAGGTTCGTCAAGCCAGCGTTGTCTGGTCGTGATCCGCTAAGAATTGTATAGCAAAATTAGCGAATGCAGAGAAGGAGGTTGGACGGCTTCGGCAAGAGAAAGCTTCCAACTCCATGGATCTCGAGAATCTGAAAGCTGAACTGAAATCTGCCCAAGAACAGATAAAATTTTTGCAGCGCCATTACAAGAACGCTGAATCGAAAGCTGAAAAGACAGAGGCAGCTTTGTCTAAGACAGAAGTCGGCTCACGTGATATGGCTATGGAATTAAACGATGTTAAACAGAAACTGCAAATTGCCAAGAAAATCGCCAAAGATTTGGAGAAATCAAATAATGCAAAAGAAACCAAGTATTTGTTTTTAAGCTTTTTGCTACAGCTACTGATTCTATTCAGGCTTAACAGAGCGTTAGCTGAGGCAGCTCGATATAAATCCTTGATGGAGGAAAAACAAGTTTCATCAAAATCTCAAGATAGTATATGGAGGGAAGAAAAAACTGCTCTGGATACAGAAATCAACAAACTACGAAGGACAAAAACCGATCTGATGGCCATTGTGAAGAAGCAATTTAAACTCATCGATATCCTGAAGAAACAAAAGGTGAATACCAGCTGTCCTGCAGCAGCATGCTTTCAGCTAACATCTGTTTGTAGATGCATATCGAGGCGGCAAAGCTGTTATCGTTTTCTGAAGAACAGCTTTCTAATCACATCAAACATAAATAATGGATTGTGCATATAGAGTTTGAAGTTAGAAACCCTAAAACCCTTGACATGGGAAATGGCCACTCATAACAGAGAGCGGCGCAGCCCGACCCTATACAATTTAAAAGGCGATATAACCGGCATGTTTATAAGTTCATTGTAAGCTTTCCGGCTTCCATTTGTATGCACGAAGCGCCTGGGGCAGATCGAACTGTACAGCGGACGGTGCCGTGATGTCTCTGGGGATACGGCCGTTATCCATTGCCATGCCGTTGACAGCGTTGCTCTTGATTGCCCTTGTGTCGCTGATCTCAGCAATGTCAACCGTATGGTCGGTGATGACACCCGAATTGCATTCAGGTGTCGTTCTCTTCACCATTTTCCTCGCTTCGATGGCCGCCGCTGTGCTATTTTTTGTTCAGTCACGAGGCGTCGCCTCGCTTTTGCCATACAAACTCCAAGATTATCTTGTTAACCTGTACTGTAATGCGTCTATATTGTGTTTACGAGCCTGACGTCCTTTGCAGGAGCCTGATGGACGCGGCTCAATCAATCTGGAGTGTAACCGGGGATGTTTTCGATGCTGCAGTGCTTGTTGGTCTTCGAATGGATCGCGATCACACCGAGCGAGCTTTAACCCGGTTGCCTCCCGCTGTTCGGAAGACAATTACGCAGCCTGGGATCATTAATCTGCTCCCTGGTCCTGTGTCGAATTTGATTCTTCCTGATCACATTCGCAGGAAATTTCAGCGATCTCGATTACCGATGCCTGCACACGCTGAACCAGAACCTCGAGAGCAGTTTCTCACGCCGATTATCTTAGAAGTCTCAGAGCGGAGGATACTTTCATTAAGTCGGGCGCTAATAAGCTCGTTTTTAGCTAAGAATCCATTATTGAGGCTCAGCCAGAAGCATTTCCGAGCGCTAATGTTTATATTTTCCTGTATTTCGTTCGTTCATCTAATCCGGTCTCGCTCGTACCGCAAGATGTCTTTCAAAACCTTCCAGGTCCTGGTATTTGTGTCAGCGATGTAGGTTCACGCTTGAAAATTGAGTTAATCTCACTGTAAAATGTCTTAGATCTGTTAATATTATGAATTTGAAGACAGCTCGTCGCCTAAATCAGGTGCAACCAGCTCGAGGGCGTATCGCCAATCGCGATCTAGCCGCAAGAGGCAATATGCAACAGACCCTTCCTTACAGGCGATTGATCATTGTTGGAACCTCAGCTATAGCTATAGGTGCTGTTTATATGAGATACCGAAAAAATAAACGCCTTTTATAGCTTTGCAAGATTAGCTCTTGCTTTATTCAATATTACGTCGCTGATATCCATTCTCAATACAAATTTGTGACGAAACCGTCATACAAGAAAGTTGAGTGAAGGTGTTGATATGGGCCATCTAAGTAAGTCTGTGACGGGCTGAGCTAAGCTTGTGGAAGAATCACGATAAGCGCATTATTAGTAAATCGATCCAGTTCCGTGTTCCAGTACTGTCGCCTTCTGCCTCTGGTCTTCCTCACCGTTCATCATGGCTGATATCCGCAAGGCTGTTATAAAGAATGCCGACATGAGCGAGGAAATGCAACTCGATGCTGTTGATTGTGGGACACGGGCCCTGGAGAAGTACAGCATTGAGAAAGACGTCGCCGCTTTCATCAAGAAGGAGTTCGATAAGAAGTACAGCCCCACCTGGCACTGCATCGTTGGAAGAAACTTTGGCTCTTATGTCACTCATGAGACAAAACATTTTATATATTTCTATCTGGGTCAAGTGGCGATCTTGCTCTTCAAGTCCGGCTAAGCTAGGTGGACTACGTTCAAAAATATCATTGCTTAATTAATCTCCCATGCTGATTTCCGATGGCGTATTACTCATACAACTCTTTTGCCATAATAAAGCTCAATGCATTTGTAAATAACTTTTTAGTTAATCACGTGTGAAACGATTCTTTAGTAATCATGGTCCAAAATGGTGAATTTCTCGAAGATATTTCAACGCTATCTGCCCCACTAGCAAATAACCACTAAAAACGAATTCGCCCAGCCTGAGTAGCATTTTTGGAATTTTGTTCATGCCGCAAATCTCGCATCCTCTGTCTGGAAACGCCTGCAATGAACATGCATACAAACTGGATAAACACCGAGGTTCACGTTGAGCCGCTCGAGAGGTACATTCGAGATCGAAACAGCAGATAACTGGATTAGGCTCTGTCACCGGAAAATAGATATCGCCTGATACTTTGTAGTTTTTCCTGACGTGATATCCAAATATGATAAGAACAATCCACCCAATCGCTAAAGAGGCGCAGAAATTCTGGAAAATGGGCACGATCATGGATCCGGATGCATCTTGTGCTAAAGGCTAAGATGACACAGTTAGAAGAAGAAACATGCCACCGAAAATCTACGAACACAGAAAAGTTTCAGATCGCGATAGATCAACCATGCATATGCAATCATAAATATACTGATTCCATGGATTGCCGATGTCAAGTATGGCACTAACTTCGTAGTGACGACATGGGCTTTTGCTAATCGGCTCATCTGTTCAAAATCTTCGTGGTAGAGTCTAAGGCAACGTTGTAGTTGCACACATGAAAAGCCACATACAACTTACGATGATAATGAGTTGGTGCTGAAACCGGCGAATAACTCCAATAACATCTGCATTCGCTTAGCGCAACGAAAAACGAGCAAGTTATCATTGCGGACCTGAACGAGAGCGATACCGCCAATGTATAAAATAGATTTGCTATAGTTCCATGTGTACTCAGGCAAACAAGCCGAAGAATCATAGCATTTGCTATTTGAACCCATAGCTTGGCATGTATCTTCGGGTGACCCTCCAACCATACATAACGAATATTTTGAGGAATCGCAACTTTTGCAAACTGGGTTAGTTGAAGAAGATTGCACTTCGCAGCGAATTGTCGATGTATCGACAATGCACATGCTAGTAGATTTCAGAGTCACCATAGTGCATGGCTTCAAGTTCGCCCAATAGGTCTCCCAGCATGTGTATAATAGATACAGATATATACATGCTTTAAACAACTGGTATACTGCCAGCCATTTGCCATTGTTCACCCAGCAATCCGTCACCTGCGGCAGTGCGTTCCGATTCACGTCGCCTTTCAGCAGCGCTTCGATGCCGGCCGGACGTCGGGCGCGTCTCGGGCTGCCTTCCGACCTGGAATAGTCATCGCTATCGGCTCTGTGAACGAGTTGCATATGAGACGTATGGAGTGATGGGGTCGCGATATGAAGTGCAGCAGTGGACTGATTGCAGCTGTCATCAATGTGGGGCTAGCAACAGTCATGGTGGACAAATGTTGCACTCAGATCACGTTACCACATCGATTGGATTCTTCTGTTGAATGGAATCGATCGCGTGCCATTTTTCTTTCGTCTTCATTATGGTGACATAGCGATGCCGGGAATGGATGCGGCTAGCGACGCCAGCCGGCAAATGGAACAGCTGGCAATAAGCGGGAACAAATTCGTGGATGCCGATTTTCCCACCGAGAACCTTACCTGGGGCAGCTTAAAGAAGACGAAGATCTATTGGAAACGACCCGCTGAGTTGTGTGCTTCACCATCATTGTTTGATGACGTTATCGATGCATCTTACGTTCGGCAAGGACGTATTGGAGATTGTTTCTTTATTGCTGCTTTATCGCTAATTTGTATGTCTTCGCTAGTCACAAACAAATTCAATGACATTATACAGGTTCGGAAGGTGATGCTATACGAAAGCTATTCGTGAATACATCAGAAATCCAAGAATCGGGCATGTATCGCTTTCAATTTTTCGAATATGGACAATGGAAATCTGTTGTTATCGACGATCAGCTACCAACCCGAATGCTACGAAAAGCGAGTCAGCATCGATTGATACTCGGGCGAACTTCACAAGATAATACTTTCTGGGTTTCTCTTATTGAGAAAGCTTATGCAAAATTGTATGGCTCATATGAAAGCATTCGAGGAGGGAATATTAGCGAAGCTCTTGCTGATTTAACCGGAGCTCCAGTTAACGATTACAGTCTAGATGCAGCTAATTTCAAGCCGAAACAGTTCTGGACGATGATTTTACAACAACGGGCCAACGGAGCTCTGATAGGATGTGCCATGTGCCAGAAAGATCCTACAGACCTCGATGATGAGAATGAGGATGAAGAAGTTGATGGGGTATCGGGTATTCAGCCAAACCATGCCTATTCAGTCCAGCATGTCTTAAATACAGAATTTGATGGTGAAAAAATTATTCCAGCAAAAACAACAGTAATCTAAACCAATGAACTAGGTAAGAAGCGAAAGATAGTTTTGGTGAAGAATCCTCAGCGGGATGGCCAAAGGACGCGTTTTTCAGGACTTTTTTCTGATCCAAGCAAATGGACTGAGCAGGCAAAGCAAGCGTTGTCGAAGATCGCCCTTTATCCCGGTTTATTCTGGATGACATGGAAAGAATTTAGAACTCAGGTATAGGGATGCTGGCATATGCTAACGATGTTGAATGTGCTAAATGTCAGTTCAATCGGATCTACATCTGTCATTATGAGATGTTGAAGTCGTGCCGAATAACAAGCGTTCAAGGCTCATGGGAAGACCATAGATCAGGCGGATGTACCGATTATGCCACCTGGAGAACTAATCCCGCATTCGAAGTATTTGGGGAAGTTCTGGCGATATCATTGCAGCAGCCAGACCGAAGACGATATCTAAGAGAAAGTTCTCAACAGATCTCTTATCCGATGATCGGTTTAACTATAGTGAAGTCGGAGTGAACGAAAATTTGAATTGAACCTCTGATTTTGGCTATTACAGGCAGCCCAGCATAAACGGCAATCCATTCCTGGTCACATCGTCAAATGATATTTTGGGCCGAACCTCGTTCTGGAACAAGCGCGATGTCGCCATTGAAGTGCCCAAAGAATGGCCCAGTTCTTTCATTATCGTTCCGTCCCACCATGAGCCGAAAATAACTGGTATATCAGGATGCGATCAAAGAATGATGACACTCATCCTCTGTCTCAGGAGAGTTTGTCATGAATATCTACTCGAAAGGCGAAGTTAGAATCTGTGAACGCCAGATAGATGCAGTAGAAACACGTTGCTCGGGACGTTGGACTGATGCAACATCTGGTGGTGGACCACTGTCATCGTCATTCTCCACGAACCCCAAATTCACACTCAACGTTTCTAGTACTGACCACGCATCAACATCGAGGACGGTTACTTTCTTTATCGGATTGCGACAGACTGGTGTTCAGAAAGCGAATCGACACAAAATCGGGATCTGCATCCTAAAAAAAGCAGCGTATGCGTTGGAAGCATTGCAAGGATTGCATGGATCGTTGGACAAATCTTGGTTCCTAGGAAAAACGACGTTCGAGGTTCAGGAAGAAGTGAATCGGACACTGGAGATAGCATCAGACCAGCTGCCCGTATTGATAATGCCCTGTACATGGGAGAAAAATCAAGTCGCAGATTTCGATCTAATAGTCTACATGACAAAAGAGCCGACTACTCCAGTCGTTGAACCAATATAATTCCCACAAAACAAAGATTTTATTCCAAAAAATAGTACGTTAGGAGAATCACAATCTAAGCGAATTGTATTTGCCTCATTACTTCTTAGAGGTAATATTGTTAGTCATCACTAGAATCAGTGGATTGACAGATATTTTTAAATCATCGGCAAATTCGCGAAGATTTACGAACCTGATCTCCAGCAACACGTGGTTGTGGAGATAAGGTTATCAAACACGATAAACTCTCAGAATCATAAAAAGCTTCTTCAACTGATCGATCAGAAACTCTAGTCTGAAAATAAAATTCGTCATTGAGTTATTGCATCGTTGGATTAAATCTATGACAGAATAAAATCCAAGCGATGCAATGGATTGAGCTCTCAGACAGCCAAGGGAACAACTTTGAATCTTCAAAATGCAAGAGTGTTGCATTGTTCCGACAAGAAGAATGAAAGAAGGTTATCATCACCGAGCAAAGAGATTTAGACATCGTCTTGACTGAAGCAATCAAGACGATATCAGAATGAATCCAGCTGGGAATCAAGGATCCAACCAATGCCCGAGGCCGGGATTATCCGCTACGGCGTCCGTGACGGAGCTCTGCCAATGCCGACTTAAATATTATTAGGGGAGCGATTTTATATAATGAATGTCGTCTTACTCATGATAATTTCTTTGGAACATTACATAAATTAGAGTGCATCAGTATGATTCAAGCAGAGCTGTTATATCCTAAATCCATCGTTCAAAATTGTACCTGGTCTAGTAGAGTTGATCTGGCGATTTGTTACATCCCTGATTAAAAAACAGCAATTTTTTTTAAAGGTTTCAATTTTATTAGACCGGCGGCATGTCAGGTTGGGGGAATTTCGTCGCTTTTTTGGCTAGAGGCAGCATGTCGAGAAAATGACCAAGTCGCACACACTGTTTAATTTTTCAGAACGCAAGAATTCAGATTTCAGATGGTATGTAATAATCGATAACAGAGATTATTAGAATGTTTACTGACACAATTATCGAATTCGTCTAACGCTACGGTTTTGATCTTCTACACGTAATTCACCTCTGTGAGTCATAATCTCAATCGCCTTAGTGAATGGCGAAACAGAATCGCAATCCAGCGCTTTAAGATACTGCTGTAGCAAATGCTGCCGACCGACACGATGATTGATAGGCACTCGCGCTCGGATGAAATCTTCAGCTCGTTGCGTCTGAGCTCGGAATTCAACAGACCCTGACAACATATTCCAATCTGAGACCATGAAAGCAAATACCAAAACACCAAACCTGATCCCTGAGCAATCTGGCCTGTATTACCAGCCTGCACGGTAGAAACCTTGAACAGACGAATAGCTTCAGCAACATGTCCAGAATTGGCCACAGGAGAAAGCTCAATACGAGCGAGACTTTCAGCAATTCGAGTTATAGCTTCAAGCTGACGAACCTAAACAGCCAACATAGAAAAATCAACAGATAAAACAATCAGCATGAAACTGTTACCGTAATGGGGATAGGAGCATCCCCCGATTCCTTCTTAATCTTTGCTATTCCCGATCGAATGCTGACATAGTGATTCCGTAATGTCAAACATGCATCAGGAGAGAGACGCGGGTGACAGCGCTGTCGACAAAAAGTGACATATTTCTTAATTGTCTCAATCGGAATCAAATCCGCATCGTCAACCTCCATTTGATTGTTTTGTTTGTGAATGTTGATAACAAACTGTGAAACGCGAGCGTCACTGAAGAAAAAGCAAGAATCAGAGTTCGAAAAAAAGCACCAGACAATGTGAATATGATACCTGTCTTCATCGTGTATATCGAGAATAACAAAGATCATATCGAACCTTGAAAGAATCGTAGTTTGCAAACTGATATTATCAGAAGCTGTCTTCTCAGTATCATAGCGACCATAAATCGGATTTGCAGCAGCAAGAATGGAAGTACGAGAATTCAGAATTGTTGTGATTCCCTTGAACAAACTTTGGCGATGAGGATAAATGCGAAACAATAAACTTACTGCTTTAGCAATGGAAATAGTCTGCTGTTCCATAGCTTCATGGATAGCAACACGATCATTTTCATTCATCTTATCGAATTCGTCAATACAAACAATACCACCGTCAGCCAGGACCAAAGCACCAGCTTCCAGATGAACTAGAAGCCAGAATCAGAATCAATGAATTTCGCTAGCAATCCTGAATACATTCTCGAGTTGACGAATCCCGAATAACACTGGCTGTCAAACCAGCAGCGCTGCTTCCTTTTCCGGATGTATAAACAGCGATCGGAGCAACTTGCTCGACGAATTTCAAAAATTGACTTTTAGCAACGGAAGGATCACTAGATGCAACATGATCATGAGCTAATAGAGCAACGAGCGACTCCGTACCCGAGTAACAATACATTGATATCACCACGAAGACGAAGTCCATCTGGCAGAATCTGAGAAAGAAGAGATCAGCCCAAGTGTCGAAAATTTGAAACAGGAACGAACTTTTCGGGATCCGCCAAACATCATACAAGCAATGGCTTTCTTGATATCTTCGTGGCCCCAGATTCTCGGTGCGATACTCTTGGCAATTTTCTGGTAAATTTTTCGGGTCCTGGACAGTTCTAGCATCTCCTGCTCATCCGAAGGCGTGAACGTAACTGCATTGTCGTTGTCAGCTGATATTCCCAAAACACGAAGGTATCTACGTAATCACGATGACCCAAAACGATAAGAGACTTCCGGCCTATGCTTACGGAAAGCTACTGCCATTCTTATCCTTGCCATGTTTTTGACGACCGTCCACCATACAGTAGATGCCGGTTAAACTAACACGAGCCCCGGGAACAACTTGATTAGCTAAGTTTCTGTCGATCCAGCACACCATATGTCTTGGCATATCACCCTAACAGCATCTCACTAAAACAAAATCAAAAGCAAACGAGCCTGTTTATACCGTCGGGACCATTTCAGGACGTTCTTGCAATTTGAGAGATTGATAATCGACGAATGTGGACAGCTCAGGTACAACAATGTATGGGTCTATAGGACAGCCGGGAGCGCCTCCAGCTCGTGCATCAGTATTGCTGGCTCCAGTACAATAACGAGGGACCTGGAACACCATCTGACTATTTTCAACAAAAGCATCGAACGTTGCATACCTGAGCGTTGCCGTAACCATTTGGCGAAATCAGATAACGCACTTCGTTGCAGTTTCGGCATTGAATGGCCATTCGTTGAGCTTTAGGTCGCACTCTAGAAGCCGATATGGCAATACCGGGGACATTAACCTAGACGAGTATGTCAGAGAAACGTATGATTGGAGCTGTAGACGAGATCGAACAAGTTTCGAGATATCCTGAGAGCCAAGAGCACGAAGTGCTGTATGTCGTTCGAACCCGACCAGCTGGACTTGAATATCGTGCAAATCGTTCTTGTTTGTCGTGAAGTCTAACACCTGTAAATACGGTTAGCATGCAGTAAATCAGGGGCAATACGAAGCGTGATACTTCTTTAGCAGCGTCCTCTAACAAAGGTAAATGTTTGTTGGGGTCGTCGATCAGTTTATTATACAGATCTTCGTCGAACTGCTGAAGATGGTTCAAATCCACCTAAATTCAGCATCTCAGAAAACAGTCAAGACAATTGCTAAAGATCAGCAAACTTGCAAGAAATATTTCCCCATAGAATAATTAGCTCTGAGCCTTTCGACATAGATGAACGTCTCTTTGGTCGTCCATTCTTTCAGAAACTGGCGAAACCGGCCCTGAATTCTCTCATTGCGAGGCTCGGCAACGGACCCGGCAACCGATCCAGGTCCCGATTGGGTCACAGATAACGATTGGTCTGTGTAGTATATGCCTTCCTCGCCAGTAAACATGATGATGATGGATACAGGACTGAGGAAGATCTGATAGAGGCACCCAGAGAGGGCCACGGGGTAACCCCATCAGCCCAACCTCTTCATTCTTTTACCAATCGGTAATCTTGTTGCTGGCTTGTAAAACAGACAATCGCTAGCTGTCTCTTAAACCGGAAGCAACGGCGATGATTTATATGATGTCATGCTTATAACATGTCCTGTCGAGAAACAAGACATGAGATACCAGATAGAGAATCCGACGCCAGCAATAGTTTGTACTAGAGCATTCACATTCTGCAAGAAATCTTGTAGCAGTGAGTGCTGACCTACCTAACCCTAATCCTTTTACACGCATCCATATGTGATAACAATTTGCTCGTCAGGTCTGCTCTCATGCCATCCGGCTCGAGAACAAATCTCTGCACCTTCAGGCCGCAGTTGGTCATTGGCAACAGGAACTTGCTGAAAGCAGTGATAGGCAGTTTAACTGTCAGCATGATCTGCATTGAAATCGCGAGTCTGATTTGCTGCAGCGGTATACCTGAGGACAATTCAATAGGAACGATTGATAGCAACTCTGTTATTGGATAACTAAAGATTTTGGTCCGATTTTCAGTCGAGTCTAAGGCTTATAATCCACCTTCAAAATTTAATCGATCGTCTTTGCAGCGATGTCAACTATCGAGACGCAATGCATATGAAGAGTCTCATTTCAATTTTCAAGTTGAGCCCAACAACCACTTAATCACTTCCAAAGTCATATGTTCTGCTGACGAAAGAGAGTGGCAGCTCCATCAGTTGTTGTATCAACAGAATTTAGTTTTCGATGAGGTCACTGAGCACATAACACTGACAGCACGGAACTCGAGAGATCTAAATCATGCAATCACAACACGCGAAGATGTTTTTTAAATTTGAACTCGAGAACCAGCTGTTGCCAAAGAAGCGTTTGGTGTCATCACGAAAACTTCAGAAAATGGTCTCATGCAAAGAACAGCGGATGCTTCTGCTAATCATATCAGGAA
Source organism: Polymyxa betae (assembly GCA_003693705.1). Lineage (NCBI taxonomy): Eukaryota > Endomyxa > Phytomyxea > Plasmodiophorida > Plasmodiophoridae > Polymyxa > Polymyxa betae. The sequence continues at coordinate 102,454 of RBZT01000546.1, forward strand.
TCTCATCAACTGCATTCCTCATATCGTTGTGTCTCATTTGCCCGAGGCATATTGAAGCGGCTGATGCGCTCTATGAATTTCAATTGCTCCCTCGAAAGCATCTCTGTGGGAAAGGTTCCAACTGATAGCTCGCCTCTGGTTGCAGATACGGAACTAATCCGACCATCTATCACTCAAAATTACCATGCACTTCAAGCCAACCAATGTGAACTCTCAAATGAGCGCGATCGACACCAAGTCTGCTGGTTTGCACTTTTCAGGTTTTCGACTAAAAACTGTAGGAACAATCTTTGGCCTCTTATCAAGCCTCTTTGATGTCCTCCAAATTGCGAGATGTCGCTTTGAGATGTGAGTTGAAACGTGCCTCTGAACTGGTTGCGAAACAAGACGTGGGTTCTGAACGACATTCCACTAATTGCTAGCCGATTGTAGTTTCTGCGATAGTTGGTTTGCTTCTTTACAAGACAGATATAGATGTTGCAATCAGAAATAACTCAACAACGAACGTTCATTACTCAAATCAAGATTAGACGATCCACAAATTTGGAACACGTTAGCGACTATCAATCGGCTCTCTTGCAAATGACGAACAATAAAATTGCTGAACATTCCAAAAGCTAGAGAGCATATCTCTGAGTCGTATTAAACAGTCTCATGTCATTACCTCTTCAGAACAAAAAACCGCAATATCGCAATTGTAGAGCTCTGAATGGCCATGGCAAAACCGACCTGATAGAATCAAGTTCCAGCATGTCCACTCTCTCATAAAATCTCTAATCGAAATCACCCAATAGCGAAGGGCCTGTTATGAGAGATCATTGTGGTCAAAGAGCAGACTGGCTCAAGGATTATCGGCAAAAAGCAATTGTCGCACGATCCGCAATGGTGTCTGCAAGGCTACGATCCCGAAACCAGGAGTTGCTTTTGGATTAAGCAAAGTTAGACCTCAACATTTCATCACAATCTGGGTGCATTTAGGCAGGGCCACCAAACTCCGTAACTTTTTGCAATCTTTAGGACTCTATTGGACTCGAATTGAGCTTCACAACAGTCGTATAGACCAACGATCCCTTCTGTGTCTGCTCAAAGATGGTTCGTAAGCTGTGTGTTTCTCAAACCTGGGTCGCTCGCGCTAAACGGGCTTGATAGGATAAGTTCAACCTCAATAGTCAGCTGGAGCATCTCCAGATGAAATATGTCGGGACTGGACACGCCGATCTTAGCAAACAGTAAAAGTCTTTGGAATTAGGGCTTTGAATCTGCTGAATTTGTTGCTATAGTGAGTGGCTGACCAACCAGCATCGAGATTCATATGCATCGTTTATTGGACATTCTCCGATTTCCCAATATTTCGCCATTGCTGAAAACGAATCGATTGGCAGAATAAGATATAACTTGTTCCAGGTCAGGTTTCTCGCTCTCTGATTAACTTTATGCTGACCTTGGTTCAGAAAATGGTTGAACCTTGTGGCCCTGTATACAAACCTCCTCTGAGGACGTCAAACGACGACCCCAAACCGAAATATGTCTAAATATGCAATTAATACATTTTTTTAGGTGCCTACACTCTAGACCCATTTTCCACCAAGGTTCTTAGCCTAACCATGTCTACTCTCTGCTTTGATAAGGATCAAACGAATGCGTTAAAACGAATATGTGACACAATCTTATATATTTGTTGAGATGAAATGTCTCTCAGATCTTCAGAGGTTGGCCTAAGATCTCAGCCTCATTCTCGTAATGCTAGAATTGGCAAGGCTGCTAGGACAGCACGACTAGAGTTCGTCATTTTAAATTCAAGCTTGTTCTTGACTGCGTCGATTCTGTTGCCTCCAGCCAAACAGACGATCGGTATCTTTATCCAGATGGACAGAATGCCCAGAAAATTTCGAGTCATGATTTTGATTTCTTTTTGAGTTTAATAGAGGAATTGAGAAGTTAGGAATTGAGAAGTTGTCGAAACATGATTTTTATAACATTATATCTGCATGTCAGGATGAAATTTATTCCTGGCAAATCATGGACTTCGAGTATACGAGCCGCCTGTTTGTTTCTCCAGTAATAAACCCAAAAGTATTGATGAGGCGTTTCAGAATATCGACATCCAGCAAGAATCGGTAAGAACATCGAATGCTTTGTGCCCATATTGTTTCGACAGACGAAGAATAGACTTGATTACCAGGCGCGGACCTGCGCCTGCAGCGGGCTTGACAGTTGGCTCCCACTACCTGCTGAGCCTATCACTTGAAACATACGTACAGAGACGTCGGGAGCCGATGAACTAGAAGACAAAACCAGTCCGAGAGCAGTCTGACCTAACTACCTTCTCCTGTACATATCGCAGCTGTTACAGAAGAATTCCCTTTTCCGTTTAGCATCTACTATCTGGTCGTTGTTCGGTGGACCTGTCGTGACATGACCTTCCATCCTGACGGCCCCGGCCATCAGACTCCTGTCAAGCGGTAAGCCTGTGTTATCTCTTTGAATCATCTAGTTTGGGGAGTCGACAAAGTGTGACTCATCCAGGTGGATTGATTGGGTGCCCGATTCGTTGTCGTTCACGTTCATTTGCTATAGTTATAGTTTTATCTAGATTTATGGCCCCTGTTCTTCAGATCTATCTAAACAAATGTCGCAGCTCTCCGTTGACAAGGACATCACCGGGATCGCCTCCGCCTTCTTCTCCAGTAGTTGCTGCTTTGGCTGTTCTGGAGAATGCGATCACTCGATCCCGTTCTTTGCAGAAAGCAATCGAATCGGAGCGGTCTCCTTCACCCTATCTCATGGGGCTCGACATCGCTGCTGAATCTCAATTCCAACCATCACTAGACAAGATTGCTGAGAAACCTGCTCCCCAAGCGTCTTGAATCGCCAGTCCGTGTCAATAATAAATTATAAACCGTATTTAAATCGCATGCCCGTTTTGTGTATTTTAAGCATGGGAACAGGCAGCTTTATTCCAAATGTTGTCGAAGCTAGCTGAACCAGTCGGTATCAGATTGATTTTATTACAGCTAACGACATGTGCGGGTTTCAAATGAACAAGATATGATCAAAGAACAACGAATGTTCTCGTAAGCAGATTCACCAGTCAATCATGCAGTACGAGATTACATTATGAAGTCAGTTGGAGCGTCAAACGTTGCCTCAATATGTTGTAGTGGCAATGATAAGTGTTGATGAGCAACCAGGTGAGCAGCTTGAACTTGTTTGCACTGCTTTGTTGTGCACGAAGTGCGTGATGCCTTCATAAGGTCTCGTATCAATCTCCCAATTGTTTCTACCTGCAGTTTCTCCATCACCATCCCGATGCAAGGAATCGCAAGCCGCTGGGCACCTCGTCTTCAACGCTTCGGTTGCGCACAATTGAAGTGCTTGGCGATTAAGGAAGGAGATAAGCTCCCACAAAAGGTCGTTTTCAAAACTCGGGTCGACAAGCAATGGAAGGACCTTTCATCCGATGAAATTTTCAAGGGCAAACGCGTTGCTGTGTTTGGTCTACCTGGCGCTTGTATGTTCTATCTTAGCACTTAGCTCTCATAGCTGATATGTCTCATCTAGTTACCCCTACCTGCTCTAGCACTCATTTGCCTCGTTACTCGGAATTGGCAGATGAACTAAAGACGGCTGGCCTTGACGACATCGTCTGTGTTGTACGTATCTGCCGATCCTCGTGAGAAAGGCATTGATCCTTAGATAGACTGTCAACGATGCCTTCGTTTGCAATGCTTGGCTGAAAGATCTGAACGTCGACAATATCAAGTCAAACCTTCGTTAGCCTTGCCATGGCCACGTCTGAGAGTTTCTTCAGGATCTTGCCCGATGGCAACACGGAATTCACAAAAAGCATTGGTGCGCTTGTCGACAAGAGCGAAGTGGGATTCGGTCAGCGAAGCTGGAGATACAGCATGATTGTGAACGACGGCAAGGTCGAGAAGGTCTTTTGTGAGCCCGACAAGAAAGGAGACCCTTTTGAAGTGTAAGTGAGACAGAGGTCTCGATTAGTCATCTTTGACCAGAATGGATAATTAGATCTGATGCTGACACTATGCTCAAGTACCTGAAGGGAAAATCAAAATAACCCATCTTGCCAAACTGTTCCGAAATGACGAAATAAAAGTTCATTTATTACATTAGAAATTTAAAATCGATTCATTACAATGAGAATTGGCTTTATTTCGCCATTGGATGAGCAGCGATATAACGGATGGCATCCTCAACGGTGTTGATTTTTTCGGCCTCCTCGTCGGTGATCTCGATATTGAACTCGTCCTCGAACGCCATAACTAACTCGACTTGATCAAGACTGTCGATGGCCAAATCATTTTGGAAGTGAACAGAGGCATTCACCTAGATTTTCTGTTTAATAAAATCTTCCAAGGGTAGTCCGGCATTGCCACCGATTTGTACCTTCGAGGCATCGATTTTGGGAAAGTTTCGGATCACTTCCAGGATACGGTCTTGAACTACGTCTTTAGGCAAAAACGTCGTCGGGCTGGATCCAGCACTAGCGACACCCCGGCACCACACGGGCGCTCCGAAACGTTGACTAACAGCAACGTGTCGAGCTGGCTTCGAGACGACGCGGTTGGCGAATCTGAGCGAGGACGCCAAACGCATCATGTTGAACATGTTGAAATATGTATGGCGCAGTTTCCGCACCAGAAAACAGAAAGGGATCCGCCAGCAGCATCGATAAGGTTAATCGCATCAACTTTGTCATACGGCTATTCATATTGCCAAATATCGCTGCAATTGTACAATTTGACCCCGAAAACTGAACTTCATGACTGGAATATTGTCTGTGAATTGACCATTGGAAACGGGAGTCTTGCTCGGCCAACGTGTGATACTTGTGGCCGGCGGGTTGCGCGTTCTGACTCTGGTTCCGATCGAAAGGCCGATGACACTTCCTCTAAGCTGGTTTCTGGTTACAATACGCGGCGGGCTATGTTGCTGTGAGCGTCTCTCCCTTTGTCCGAATGTGACACTTGGTCACAAATGACAGGGCACGCGTAATTCACATTCTATGTTGTTAGGCCCAGAGAGTGTCAAACGAGCCATGTTCTGATGATGCCGTCGTAGGTTCCCGTCTCTGACTCAATCATGACGCTCGCATTGAAATGGACACCAATCGGGTTGTTTGTTGTTGGAAGAGTGCTGCCGACCTCGCTATTTGTCGTCGTGATTCTTCTCTGGACAGTTGCTTTAGCCTTGCTGTCGTTTGTAGAGCAAACTCCAATGCTGCCGATAGAAGAGAACGATTCGTTTCAGGAATTAGTTGTACCCTTGCCTGAAGACGTTCCCAGAAGAAGTACTTCTAAATCAGCTTATATCAAGCAAGAATCGGATGCAACGGAGATGACCAAGTCCCCGACCGATCTATTTGCACCGCCCGAACTTGAAATCAGGGCGACTTCGTCGTATTTATCTCTGAACACTCCACTTAAAAGCAGTCAGGGGTGTCCGATAACCAAAGATTGGAACGTTCGATATAGCCACGACTTAACCATCGATGTGGATTGTTCATTTCAAAAAATCCGATTCCAGGTGGCGTCTGATTTGCATATTGAATCGATTTATAGTCATAGAGATTCGTCTCAAGACGAAATTGAGAAGAAGCTAAGATCTCTAATTGTTCCGACGGCTCCGTTTCTTATTCTTGCTGGTGATATCGGCTGTCCGGGCTCTTTTCTGGGAGAGGAATATTTCAGGCTGTTTCTAGAGATACAGTCCAAGTCCTTCAGGTATAGCTTTACTAAATCTCCCTCTTTGGTCTTATTTTCTCGTAGAAATGTTTTCTTGGTTGCTGGCAATCACGAGTATTATTCGGAAATATCGGGGGTAACAGGGACGTATTTAACAGCCCCTGAAATCCATTCGGTTATCAAAGAAGTGGTCTCCAGCTTCAAAAATGTTCATTTTCTCGATCGTAAAGCCGCTCTGATTGATGGCCTCCGCATTATTGGTTGCACTCTATGGACAGATGTTTCTGAGGATCGCGAAGTTCAAATTCAATCATGTATTAGCGATTATCGGCGTATTCATGTACCAATGTATGTCGGTTCAAAGTTTCCAGGGTCCCGTCCTGTCACTGTTCAAGATACCAGAATATGGCATAAGTACGATCTAAAATTCCTTCAGAAGCAGCTGGCGCTTGCCTCAGAATTGGGACAAGACGCTGTCATTGTGACGCATCATGCTCCCGTTAAAGAAGGTACCTCCCATCCCGCTCACTGTGGCTCAGCATTGTCGTCTGCCTTCGCCAATGATCTTCTGGGTCTCATCTCCAAAAACAGCCGCAGTCTGAAAGCCTGGATTTTCGGGCACACCCACCATTGCTGCGACTTCGACATTGATGGCGTTCGAATCTTCGCAAATCAACGCGGGTATAGCCACGATCTGGAAGCTCGATATTCCAGGACATGTATAGTCGAAGTATAATCATGACTAAATATTATGTTGCTTTGTATGATTGGCTTTTTAAAGGCTGTCTGGCAGCTGTAATCATGGTGGCGGAAAACAAGGCCAGATATTACACCGGTTCACGACACATGATTCTTGGGTTTCCAAGCGCAAGATATAGTTTTATCAAGCTCATAAATCTAACTTTCACAACATCTTAACTGTCCAGCATCGAGCAGTGTGGTAGAATAGATCGTCTCTTTTGTCAACGCTTCCGCCGATCGCCGATTGCACTTGCAGATGACATCACTGGACGCCAATTGAGATGTGGTCGGAATGAATCGTGCGGGCCTTCACGCCCGAGCCTGCCAAACGTCTGGCTTCAGACCTGGTTACTGCGGACCAGCAATCAAAAGCATGGTTGATGGGAGCCCGTGTTCTGATCATATCATCGGCTATCCATCGCCCTGCGATCTGTCAAATTTTGGAGCGTCGCTTTCGCTCAATCTGCGAGACGTTGCTCAACGATCGCCTCATTCTGAAGGCACCGCGGAGTATCCTGGAAAGCAGACTGCCATTTACCAGGCTTCAAGACACAGCATGGGGACGTTGCAGCACAAGATCCACTTGTGACGACACAGACAGGCGAGTTGGTCTCTGCCATGGCGTTGCTGCTTAATCCACCTCCAATATTACAGACGCAGCTTCAACCGGCGCCATCGGTAATTCCGGACCTATAGCTAGTGATCGTCGTCAATACTGACAGCGACGCTACATCGTTGCAAACAGGATAGCATTGTTAATACCGCACCATGGCGCGGCTACCGCATTTATGCTGCACGATCTTGGTAAGGGATCGTTCCAAGATCGGATGCGCTTCAACAGCACCGTCATCCCTCTGAATCAGCATGGGGTCACGTTCTCCCAGGGCCAGTATTACCGGGTCCGCCGAAACAAATCGATTGCGGTGGCAGTCGACCCGGACCGAGCCACGTGGATTCTGGAGTTCCAATCGGATCATCGATTTGTAAATCTTTGCCAATGACTGCCGCCATCAGCAACATATTTAGCTGATCTGAGGAGCCGGATTGAGATGCTTTGTTCGATTGCTGTTAGGAAGGTGCTAGCTTGACCGGAAGCCTGACTGCTATACCTGATGCTATTGAACGATACAATCATATCTACAAATTCAAGAAACAGCTCTGCCCAATCGTCTACAAATGATAATACAATCGATACCGTGAATTCAGACGGTTTCAATTCGTTCCCGGAACTGATCAGCAGGCTCATCATGGACTCGACAGTCTTAGCGGTTCTGAGTCGGTTTGTTCCAGGCAACGCTCGACAAGGAAATGGCTGTAGTTGGTATCATGTTGATGTAAGCACTACCGGTAGTCTCTGCACTATGATCAGTTTGATGGGAGTCGAGTTCGAACTTGGAATAAAATTGTGCGGTGCCCCTTATCAGTCCTCATGCTACAATGATGAAGTCTACATTAGATCGATTCTTGACAATCGATCAACCACTTTCATCTCTGCTTGATGCTGCTAGACCCTTCTTGCAGAACCAGGAGAAGACCGCTGCTGTGGCGGCCGCCCTCATCCAGAAATGTGCCGCTCTGCTGTCGGCCGATGAATGCCAGGACGCCGTCGCCATCATTCGCATGATCGGGTATTATGGCCTGCCGAATCTTGAGACTGTCTTGTTGCTGTTCGACTTGGCGCTCAACTTTGATAAAGCTGCCATTCCCGTGATCGAGCACATGCCGGCGCTCTGCGATAAATCTAGTGTGGAGATCGCCATGACGAAGTTCCAATCATTACTACAAGATGATCGCTCACGTCTCGTTCCAGTTCTCGCTTCTGTCGCTATGCTTCCTCTAACACCATCGTTGCAAATCACTGCCCGAAAGATGACATTGCAGGCGTTGGAAATCGTCTCGATATCTGACATGCCAGCTGTGTGTCGGGCTTTGCTGCTGGCCGGTACGACAAAATCATTGATTATCGACGTTATTGCTGCAATACGCCAACAAACATCTTCTATCCATACGGATGTTGTGTTCCCCCTTGTTCAAGTCGTTAGCCAGCATTGTCGTTCGTCGACGCGAACAGTGAAACTCTTTCTATCAGCTTTTGCTGGTGACAGCCAGCTCTCTCCTTTTGACATGTTTCTGATTCTCTCTCTCTTGATGGTCCGTCGTTATCGAGCCTCGACTCTGGATGTCCTCAGGCAGAGGATCTCGAATTCAAACACTGCTGACCGCCTCCTAAACCTGTTCAGAACATGCCCTGATACTTGTCAGTCTTTGGCCAATTCATTTGTCTGCCTCGGGCATTTGCTGCTACATTCTCCTCCTGTCTCCAAACTGACAACCAGCCTTGCTGGCAGAATTCTTCGACAATCGTTTCAGTCCTTTCCTGGTGCTCGATTAGAAATTGCTCGATTTCTGCTTTCGTCGTTAGCATCATCATGCGATATTCAATCAACGAGAGCAGCAAGCCGAACGCTGCTTGATCTGGCCGTGTTCTGTCCTGTTGAAATTGACGCTTTCAATCATCATGTTATTGAGGCACTTTATCACACACCGTATTTTAGCAGTGAAGTTCTGCACTTTCTCAGTCTTGTGATTGCATCGCTGGTTTCATTCAATCCAACGCTGATCTCCAACTGTCTAGTTGTTTGCCAAAAAAATATTCTATCAGAAAATGATGACCAAGTAGGCTTAAGCTCTTTTTATTCTGTAAATAGAACTCAAAGTTCGTTCTGTAGAAAAGGGTCGGATACATTCTCTCTTCTCATTTAGTGAAGTCAGGGAAATTGAATGATTCCGATCGTGACGATATTATGATTTGGTTGGAAATGTTTCCGTCTGTCTTGATTTGACGACTCACGTGTTCTCCAGGGCGATACGGGCCGATTCTCAGAGACCAAACAGTGACCTTTCTTCAATGTAAAAACTACTCAAGCTCTGTTTTGATGGCATCGTGACTTGCAACATTAGGTGGTTTTTGGATTTTCTCGTACATACTGTCGATACTCTAACAGAAGATGAAGTTGAGCATATCCTGAACGTGCATTTATACCCGCAGTTTCGCTTGATTTTGAAAGAAAACGTGACGTTTTGTGGAATTTTTGAGATTTTGCTGAAATTTTTTAGGGACAACCTATCACTTCAGATGGGTTCAGTCTAACTTCAAGCTCACTGCTCATTCAGAGTATCGCTGCTTTATGCTCGAGAGTTTCCAGCCCTATCCCGATCACAGATTTTTTGAAGGAATATTCCGATCCGACGCTCCACTTGCTGAGTTTAGCAATGATTATGGAGAATCAGCCAACATCCGACTTCGCTCTATCGTTCGTAGGCATCCCCTTTCGTTGCGTGTCTGTCGTAAATGACTTATCAGTGCCATCCCGTTCTGTCTGGAATTGTTCGATGTTATCAACAAAGATTCAACAGAATCTCCATTCCGTCATGGTGTTCCATTAACCATATCGACGTGTACTGAAGGTCTAGTGTCGCAAAAGTTATCTTTATCGCCGCGCCAGCAATTGGAGCTCCTATACAGGATATACACCATTCAAACTTTTCCAGGTTGGTTTCGCCTCCCACACTGTTTCTGTGTCGTAATCGCCAAACAGAAGCGTTGTATTTCAAGCCATTCGTACAATCGAACTCTATCACGAGTTTCATGCCTGCCTCTTGTACCAAGACTATAGCAACTTCCACTGTCAATATCTCCAAATGGATCGTTTCGCAGCTGACTGCTTGGCACTCGTCCGAGCCTTTGAGATTTTGTTTGGGCCTGAAGATACTTTTAATATTGCTGGAGCGTTCCGATAGAGATGCTACTGTGGGGCAGCTGTTCAATGTGAGCTTCTCATGATTGTCACAAAGTAATCAGATTGTAATGGTGAATTAGCGCGATGTGTCCACGCCAAGTGTGAGAAAAGAGACACTACTCCATGCATATTCGTTCTTTCTTCGACTTTTTGAATTATGTGAGCTTGACGGAATTGCTATTGTGATTTCTTAAATCGTATTGTCCAGGTTCAGAATCTTGCTCGTTCTTTACAGTTCTGTCAATCCTTCAAAAGTTAGCTCGGATTGTCTCTAAATCTCATGAATTGGGATCAACTTGCTTCAAGGTATATTATGCGAAAGCCCTTTGTATACAAAAGGTTTTATTTGACTGTTTAGTTGGCTAAAACCATCCTGCTTAAACATTCTGACGATCCGAAACTTTCTGGTTTCGTGAACCCTGTCTCGATCACTGTATTAGCTCCCGAATCCTTTCTTTCGGGTTCCTCTAGAATTTTCTTGGAGAATCGCCGCCATTTGCTGAACTTGCCGAGCAAAATGAAGTATATTGTCCTTTGATGCATTAGATCGCATTTTGAATATTGACTTAGGTCGGGAGATTCTTCAAGAGACTTCGTATTCTTGACGTGGGCAGCGTTAGCTTTTGATCATTATTCAGAAGTGTTTCCGTTCGTTCTGCATGCTTCGAAGTGCATTCTGGAATTCACAGCCGATGACGAATCTGTTCGGCATCGAGGGTTTTCATCATTGACCAGACATTCACTGCCAGTAATTATTGACCTATTACAAGTACGTGAAATTTCTTGGAAGTTCTGACCTGATCTATTTACAATGTCGCAGCGCATTTGTCTTCTTGGAATTCATCGAGTGTCTTTGAGCGACCGCTCTCGATCCGATTTCTGTCAACTGAAGGAATATCTTTCCGCATTCCTTCTGATTCTGAAGCATCATGACTATAGTAATCCGAAGACTACTCAAGTTGGTTGCATAGTGAATTAATCTTCCAGTCTCTTACATTTTTCATTAGACGAATTGTATCCGACTGTTTTCTGATTTGCATTATGTGTTTGAAAGCTGTATTAAACTGGCATCTTCTAAGCAGTCGGACATCCCAAAGAAGAGCCTTGCACCTTTGTCGTCTTTACTCGTATCTATTGTTGCCGAAACACGGGCCTTCACTAATTCATTGCGGCTCGAGCGTAATAATTGTAACTGCAGTTGTTCTGTAATGAGAACTCGGAGATTTGACCATATCTTAGCTAAGAAACTTACTTCAGCAAGGCTGTTACCCTCCTTGCTAAAGCGCGTTGAGCAATTTGAATCTCGTCTGTCGGTTCTGGTTGGCCCATTTCAATTTCAGTTGAACCCGTTCGACATTGAAGAATGCCTTGAGCAATTTTCTGATTGGAGGCGTGAATCAAGACATAAGTGTATTGAAGATCCATACGAAAACGAGAACAATGACGAGCCGTCTGGTGTGAAGGATTTGGATTTAGAGGTAATTTGTCTCATTTCGAATTCGCTCATCTGAGATGTTTCGGGTAGTCTGATTTGAATATGCCCAATGGTGATGAACTTAATGACGAAGAGTTCATTGCGAGGTTTTATCAAGAAAGTGGCGATGAGAGTACAGAAGTGGCCGGTGACCCAAAAAGTGACCAGGAGTCAACCGAAAATCAGGACGAAATTGATTGTAGTGGCAGCAGTGATAGTGAACAGAGCTTCTCACAAGACTCTGACTCGCCTATCAGACGAAGTCAAAGGAGGCGCAATACTAGATAAGTCTGAAAGATCTCTGTGTATACAATAATAAGTTATTCAATTACTGTTTTCATGTCGTCCTGGAATTTGATTTCTCACTGCAGTGGTCAGCTTTTCCATCTGTCTGCAGTTGTTTAGTGGAATGGAGTCGTCTCTTGGTCCCCTTTGGGGACAACTCTCTTCTCATTGTCTGAACTATAGTTTGCACTCTTGAAGCCAGGCCTGGTTGACCGAAATTAAATAATGACGATACAAGCTCAATGGGCTCCTTTGACTCATCAGACTCTGACTTATATTTCAACTTCATCTTTTCGATACGGGCCACCACGTAAATAAGATCATTAGGTTGTACAACAGTTGTAGAAGGCGGATTCGTGAACACGAACGGTATCGGAGCCTTTGTCGTGCTCGCGTTTTTGCATCTTAATAACCCTATAGGCAGATACATGTATTTTGTGAGGAGATAATTCAAAACGGTCAAGTATGTCTGGCCCCCTAGATGCCTGTGAACTTGAGTACAACAGTATGTCGTTCGTAAACAAAACTTACTCTGGAACTCGAGTGAGAACGAGACATTGGCGCTCTTCCGGGTTGCCCTTGGGAACTGTTCCATAAATAAGGGCGTCGACGACATTGATCAGATGAGGATTGAAAAAGGATCCAGCTGTAACCGATTCCAGCATTCCTGAACTGTAGATTTTCCCATCAGCAACTGCCAGTGCCGGAAGTCGCTTGCCATTATCCTCCATTGACGACAAAACGTCGATCGGATTTGTTCCAGTTCGAGTGAAAGCTGGCCTCAGAAACCTGAATCATTGAGCGCGGAACACGAAATAGCATCAACGCTGTAACCTTAAATTGGACTCATAGAGCAGCTCAATGATTGTATTCGAGCTATCGGATCTCTTTTCTGCATTCTCAATGGCAAGAGTGTTGATAATCGTGGTGTAATCAGCTCGAACGATTTGTCGTCTTTCATCATCTTGCTCGGTTGCTCGAATTTGGAACGGGTTTGCAAGAAGAACACAGGCACTCGCAGAATGAATGTTAACTCTCTCTAAATCGGCACTGTTTTGAACAGATCCAATTAACTGATACACTTCTTCGAAAGAGGCTAATATTTCGGCCAGCGGCCCTGGAAGCAATGCCTCTTGGACGATTACAGCCGGAATGATTACAGGAAAATTTCGGCATCTCACAGTCCGAATAAATTCTGTCAAGGATAAATCGATATGACCGCAAACAATGATATGCCCTTTCATATTGACCGCGGATTCTAATACAGGAACAGATCGGCTGCTTGATACTGCAGTCTCAATCAAATGATTGTATTCGCGGGAGGAATCTAGCAATGACATTTGAAATGCCATGGGGAGAACGACGCGATCATGCATTCGAATTGTAGATTCGATGCCCAAGGCATCCTCGCTGAACGGGCGTTTGATGCGGCATATGGGGGAGGGCGATGGCAACGATGGAGGTGGCAGGGATGTCACACGCTCCTCAGAATCAAGCCCTTCGCTGAGACGTTGCTTCATGATTCGTATGCGATGGGGAGAGACATATTGATCTTTGGTGAAGTGTGGAAGATCAGCAGCATGGTGAACATCCTTTGCAAGCACATAGACGAGCTCGCCTTCATGTATAACGCGATCACAGGGAGCCAGCTGGATCTCGATATTTCCGGCTTCTGTTAGTTCACCCATTGCGAATGGTAGAATACTACTTTGCTCAGCCAATTCGGCACATGCTTCTGCAAACGTCCATCCATGAAAGTAGGCACCCCAAACTGTAGGAAAGGCTTGAAAACGGCTTCCAGCACTATAGTCTCTCCACCATTCGTTGCCTGCATCCGGGTCTTTATCATCCTTCTTGACAAGATCTTCTGGATCGAACGATTGCAATAAATTACACACCAATGTATGCAATGCAGGGACAACACAGCTTCCAGCTAATAGCGCCATAGTCCTCTGTTTCACACAAATACATTGCATATTGGGGAATTTCTGCAATGTCTTGCACAAAACATGGCCTTGATTTCGAATATCATTGATTTGTACCATTGTGGGAATTGTCGGAGAGTGATTCTTAATTGAAATGGCCGTCAAGAAGGCATTGACATCATTTGCATTGAGCTCCGCCATGTCAGACGACGTTCTCCGTGATAAAATGAAGACAGCCTTGGCACTGCCCAAAGCAACCCGTTCAAGGTCGAGTGGTTCGTGAACAGATCCCTTTATGGAATGCTTAATGAATTGAACAGTGATAAAAGTTGGCAGTACGAACCGAGATGTAGTGTACGAGTGAGGAATATGAGGCATGACGTAATGCAGTTTTTAATGTCTGGCAGGTCTCAATCTGCGACAAGATCACCACCCGCAGTCGCAGGCTGCGATCACGAAAATTGGAATGCAGCAAACACATCAGAAACTCATGTAGCTGTTTGGTGGGATAATCAGCTGGCACAACACAAACGACATGGGAGAACCCAGACCTAGCAACAAATATGAGTATTTGAACTGATATCAGACCAGACTGGTTTCATACTGAGGATAATAGACGCCTCCAGTTTGATTCAGCATATTAGTGAGATGTAAGATCCTTGCCGAATGCAATGGGATAACAACAACGGCGACCGTCATCATGGTGATGACGAGCATTTTGCCACCTAATGTCACCGGAACTATGTCTCCATATCCGATTGTGGCTAATGTCGTAGCAACGAAATAGAATGCGTCGTGGAACTGCAGCGTTTCTGGTGATACTGGCCCCATGTCGGTCTCGAGGAGTAGAAACACACCGCTAACAACAGTGATGCCAGATAGCACTGTTAATACCAATGCCCCTGTTGCTATCCACAGGCTATTGTCGACCAGGTTCAGCAGCCTGTGAAATCTAGCGAATCGTAGCGACCGGAACACTCTGGTGACGATAATCAGCAACGGGAACAGCGGCCCAATCTCCCAAGTTACTTGAAGAATCGCATCGCTCGCAACACCCGAAACATGATGATGTTCGACCGAGCGAAGCGAAGGATAAGGGCCCCATTGCTGCCGTCGCTATTGGTGAGGTCGGCCGACGCCAGCAGCGGTAGGATAGTGAGCAGGTCGAGCAAGCCGCTCCAGGACTTGAAGTAGGGCAAGCCGAACAATACAAGTCTGAAAACATAGTCGGCGACGAAGAACCAGGTGAGAATGAACTCGAGCAAGTGGAGCGCCTGATTGTCGCCAAAGGCGGGGTACGTTGAGATGATATAGACAGCAGTCGAGACAAACCCTAGGTTACGTTACTGGGGGGACGCGGCCACCTCTCGTGTGATAATCATACCTAGCAGGGCAGTGATGACGTCCATCCATACAACCATTCGGCCGTTTTGGATTCGTCGGAACCAGATCATCAGGGGGAACTCCATCTGCCATGTCCGGACGAAATTTTCGAATTTCTCGAAGCCGTAGATTTCGATTCGCGTCTTGAGGCGATCGTCCGGGTTCGGTGCTGGTGGTTTCATGGCGTTTAAGGCAGCCGACAGGCTGGCCTTTTCGCCCAACCTTGCTGTCATATCTGAATTAAGATGATCAAGTTCAGGGTACTTGATTCTAGGACTTCAAGGATCTCATCAAATCGTTGTTTGCAAATTGAGATGCCTCGGGTCAATGACTGAAACAGTTTATAATCAACTAAATAGATCTTCGATAATTTCTGGGTGTCATCATCTGCTGAATTAACTGATCATCGACTTCCGATTCAGATTGTGCTTCGTCTTCTTCGTCATCCATCTCCTCCTCGCTGTCCTCATCCTCATCTTCGTCTTCAGGCTTGTTCACATTGGGAATGAAGCCGAACTCATCGTCCTGCTCCCTATCCGAGTATGACATCCTGGTTGTATATTGCGAACCCAATGAATGCTTGGAACTGCTAGGTGTGGTTCCACGAATCGACATCTTTTTTCGCACCAATCGTGAAAGCATCTTCTTTTGCTTTTTCGCTGATGACCTGGCGCTATGGATGACGGCTGACAACGCTGCTGCCAAACCGTCAATCTGCTCGTCCTTGATTTCCTCAAGAGTCTTGGTCCATGCGTCTTCTAAGATACTAAGTCCAGATGTCAAGAGAGATGACTGATCGGCAAAAGGTAAGATACATACACAAGCAGCATATTAACAATAATGAAAATCATAGAGCAGACATAGGCAATGCACATTAATGGGCCAATTACAGGATTGTGTTCTTGCATTTCCTCGAAGTTGAGATGCCCAAACGATCCGTGAAACAGTGTCATTGAAGTAGACGAAATTGATTTAAATTCAGCTAGCTGGTGGAATCCGGCATAAAAGGCCTGAACAAAACTCACATAAACGGCCTATCGACTAAGTTTCAGTGTTGTGCAGCAGCTCTGAAGGCGAGATCTTACGAGAAATAGAGCGAGCCAAGCCAACAATTCCTTCCGTGCTGTGGTCAGCGCTCTTTCCAACATCGACATACGAGACGATATCCTCATGTATTTCAAAATCTGTGACCATGTTGAACATGAAATCGTGGGCAGAGTTTCTGGACATACTCGAACCCAAGTCAAAACTGCATTCACGGCCGTCAAGTTTCGTAATTGATTGCTACTATATGCATAATACTGCCAATTAATGTACGGATCGGTATCAATGCGATGGAGCAGAAACGCGCCGCAGCATCGAAGAACGATGGTAATGATAACGATCAGGAAGAACAGAAATGTGTTAAGAAACTCGATAACATTCCAGGTACTCTTAAAATACGCCCATCGTGTCCTCCGAACTTCGTCGACCATGGTCTTTACCATCTTGATGAAGGCCACAAGAAACAAACCCTCGAGGACAGCCGAGAGATAATCAGACGACGTGTCATAGAATCTCACCGCACAGATGCGAAAGAAGCTGCTCGGGACCACGCCGCCATAGATTGGCATTTCAAACAACAGCCGGACGACGCTGAGCAGGTCTAAGCTTGGGTTGTAGAGAGTGAAATCGATAAATAATGCTCGCGTATGTAGATCGATAAAGTAGTTGGATTTCCAATCCTGAAATGTTGCCATTGTTTGAGTAAGATTTTGAGAGAGGAACGTATAGTAGGCTCCTGAACCGTATTGAGTATCTGGGCCTATTATCCATCTGTTTATAGTCCATTGGGGATCATCCTCGTATTTATAGAGGTCGCCTTTGGCACCACCGAAACTCGACTTGCTCAGCTTCGATGAAAAACAGGTCGTCGTTTCAACCAGCCATTGCTCCTCGGCTGGCACTTTGCAATCTTGAAATGCCGACCGAGCCTGACCTGCTCGTATTTCACCAAACAGTCGAGAACGGCCATACGAGCCGTCGTCGTCAGGCGCTAATGCAGACGCTAGCGTATTCTCTAGATACTTCCAGAGAGCTTGCTGGGATCTGATCTCATTGAAAGACGACAGGAGCACACCGTTGCCGTTTAGACGGCGACTCAACGGAGCGAATCTGGATTCCAAGGTCTCTTTCCAAGCATGTGGAATCGTTTCATCTGTTCGGGACATGGTGACAGCCACGAACAGAGACAGGAAAATCGAGTAGAAGAATAGCTGATGAATAATACCTGTGGCGTTACCCATGATTTTATTCTTCGTTGCGATTGCAAGGTTGACTCCTAAACAGCCCAATAAGGTAACCATATTGCATCAGCAAATCTCGAAGACACCATTGATAATGGAATTCCTCCTACTGCTGATCTGGGCACTGCCATTCGTCTCTCCCAGATTGGCAATGGCTGCTTTGAAGCGGGCCGACAAGGGTACACTGTTGGAGCGGTTAGAGCTGCTCCCAGTTCCCGGAGCAGTCCCGATCGGGCCAGCATTCCCGGCCCCGCCTCCTGGATCCGCCATTCAGTCGAAACCGCTCGGCAATTACATTGTGACGATCGTCTGGGGCGGTCAGTCGTACCGAAGGTTCAAATACCTACTTCCTGGACAAATTTGAAAGGCGCAGAAATTGGAAGCCTTTATTCAGATTTCTGACAATCCAAAGTAAACAGAGGTTGCCGTTTACCGGAAGGTAATCCCTTTAAAGTAGCAGCGAACAAATGATCAGCAATAGCCGATAAAAATAGTAACAACGTCATCACAAATGTTATAACGTCAACAGTAATCTTCCTAGTAAAAATTGTCGTACATCGCGACAGGCTGCCTTGATTTCTGGAAAAACTTTTTAAGCAGTGAAGGAACCAAAAGCTACTACTGCTCCGAGTCTCCTTTTGAAAGGCGATTTTTCGGTAATCAAAGCTCTCATTCAAAAGCCGGTGTCGATAAGCTTTCAATCAAAAGGTCCATTCACCAATAAACAGCATTCTGTTAAGAGATAAGCTTGACCATTCCCAATCACAGGCTCTATAATGTCATTAGAGTTTCTCATTACCTCTTGCTGACGTCAGCTGTTAAATGCTGACATCTGATGCCCGAACTTATCGCCAATTACCTCCAACAGCTCGGCGTGCTATGCTTGGTGCATTCTATGGAAACGATTCTGTGCCTGGCATCACGATGGGTATCCTTACCGCCACAAGGAATTTGAAATTCGCTCCTCGGTACAGCTGCGACATCTGACTGAGGTCTGGCCGCCCACGGAGGTTACCTGATCGGTATGAATCGGCGAACCGTTTCTTCAGAAACTGATGTCAGATGCAGCTTGCCGGGAATCGGTGTTAGCCACAACGCTTTCGGGCTTAGCGAATTAAGGGTTGTCTTGGACCGATCTTGTATTGAAGTAAGCAAGGAGGCCTCTGTCCGCTTCATTCCAGAGGTTGGCTTTATTGAGGGCAGCGCCCCTTTCTCGCCGTAACGTCATCCTGAGTGACTACAGGCAAAGCTTCTTCACTAGTACACGGCACAGACTATATCGGCTGCATTCCTTCTAAACCAATCATGGCCAAGGAAGCGGCGATGGTCGAGATGACCTCTGGTCTGTCCGACAGTCTTGTCAAGACTCTGACCGCGCAAGAGATTGTTCAACGGGTTGAAGCGAATGTTGATCTTGCTGACATGGCGAAGAGCGCCGGTCTGAAGCCGGAGCAAGTGAAGGAGCGTTTAGCCAGGGATGGACCCAACTGCATGACCCAGAAACCGCCTTTGCCGCTCTGGAAACGGTTTGGCAAGCATCTGCTAGATCCAATGCTTATACTTCTTATGATTGCTGGTCTGTGCAACGCCTTAAATTCTTATATAATCCGACCCTCTATTTAGGCGTATTATGTTTTATAGCTTATGCTGTGAATGGACCAACAGATACTCCTGACTTGTGGCTGGGTGTTATCTTATTTGTTCTTGTTTTTTTGACTTCCGAGCTATCGTTTTATCAAGAGGGCCAGGTAACGATCGAAGCAAGAATAAACACTTCAGAATTCGCTGAATAATCTAATCAGGCTGAAAGCATAATGAACGGATTCGATAATATGCTTCCGCAAGCCGCAACAGTGAGGCGAGGCAGTCAGCAAGTTTCAGTACAGGCGAAGGACCTTGTCTTGGGTGATGTGGTTGTTTTAGAGACAGGTTTCTTGAGGGTTCTTCTTTGCAGAATAAGTGCTTATCAGCAACTTTTAGGTGACAAAGTTCCTGCTGATATTGCATTGCTGCAATGTCGGGGACTTCGTGCAGATCTCAGTTCGATGACGGGAGAATCCCTACCTGTCAAGATGCGAACTTTATCCGATCCTTCATCTGAGGTGGAATCAGCATCGCACAAGCGCTGCTTTTCTAATGTAGATTCAGGGTGAGTGCATCGCTCTCAGCAGCTCCCAAATCATGGCTGGCAATGCAATTGGAGTCGTGATCAGAACCGGAGACCGATGCACTATTGGTATGATTGCCAATCTCGCTAACGCTCCGATTGGCTCCAACTCCACATTGAGGCGAAATGTGGAACACTTTGTGAAAAAGATTGGAATTCTTGCCATTTGCATGGCTATTGTGTTTTTTGTCATTTCTATCTGGAGATACGGAACGAAAAACATCATTAGTTTGATCGTATCCAGTTTTATTGTCGTTTTAGTTGCGAATGTTCCAGAGGTAATATTGCAAACGATCAGGTTTGGATATCCTGAAGGTACAAACAGGGATTGCCTGCTGCTGTATCTGGTTGTCTTGCTGTCGCAGCAAGACGCATGGCTGATAAAAAAGTTCTCGTTAAACGTCTAGAAGTCCTGGATACGCTTGGCGCCGTGACAGTATGTTAAAACAGCATGACTTTCTGCATTTCCTGAATCGCGTAATGTCAGACTATCTGCACTGATAAAACTGGGACCTTGACTCAGAATCACATGGCGGTATGCCGTGATATCTGAATCTCTGCTATTTTGCCTGAAATTTTCGCATAGGTATCAGCTTTGTTTTATGAAGACGAGGAGCAACCTCCAGATGCGTTATCCCATCCACGACACAAACAGGTAGACACATAATTCTTTACTCCTGCGATTCTTATGAAATCCAGGAAATCAAATCAGCATTCAAGTTTCATGGACTCTTCCCACTCTGTTTCAAGAATGATCCTTTGCATTGTACCATTTTGTTCACCGCTTTGTGCAATCAAGCCACAGCAACAGATTACGTCCCGGGACACGAGCGAGAAGAATCCGTTGTGACGAAACCGGTATTAGGCTCCCCTCAAACACTTTCTGTGGGGGATACAATCAAGAATGCTCGCCTCATGGTCCATTCAAATTCATTTAAAAATGGGAAAGATAAACGCAATTCTCTGGTAAACAAGTTATTCCTCTTCCTTTCGCTTTCTGAATTTAGAACGTACACAGGTTTTGGATTCTCGGAATGCTGCCTCGACATATTCTACCGTCTCTCGGTTTCAATCGACCCCAGTTATAATCGACTCAGTCGCTCTCAAGCGAGTCCGTACCATGCCTGCTCATTTTCAGGATAATAATAGCTATCAAAACACTTTAAGCCGCTCTACTAAGGTGATACCAATTCTCTCTATCTTTTCGGTAGGTTCAATTGAACTGTAGGATGCTTTGCGAAAACAAGTCAGACAACCCAGGCAAAGAGATGTCTTAACTGGAAATGCATCCGATGTGGCCATGTTTTGTTTTGCTGAGCTATATCTCGACGTAATGGCTGTTAGAGAAGAGGTCCAAAAAACTTTTCATTCATTCTTCTTTTTTGATGAATCCGATGATATAGATTCGAACATTATTCATGTTACCATTCAGCTCAGAGAGAAAATGGATGGCGACAATTCATGCTGCTCCACCTTCTGATCAATCAGAATCTACGAGCAAGCGACTTTTGATTGTAAAAGGCGCGTTAGAAAGAGTGTACGATCATGTGCTTTCTCGTTTGTCCTGGCTAAGTATATCTTAGAATGCCGAAGTGCACAAAAACATTACGAAGAGGAGCTCATGTTCCGTTAACGTCTGCACTTCGAGAAGGCATCGAAAAAGGATGTTCCGCTTTCGCCAGGAAAGGCCAGCGTGTAGGTTTTATTGCCTTCCACAAGTTTCTTTTTAAGTTTTTGCAGGTCCTGGTGATATCAATGGCAGTTTTGCCAGCTCAGCCGGAAGGTTTTGTATATAAATATGAAGAAGATGAGAATGGTGCGGTTACATCTAATTTTCCTGTAAATGACCTAACACTTATATCCTGCGTGGCTATTCACGATCCTCCAAAAGTATAGTTTCGCTCACCACCTGCTTATCATCTGACTTCATTAGGTGGGTGTTCCTGATGCCGTTTCCAAATGTCAAAGTGCAGGTATTCGTGTTATCATGATCACTGGTGACCATCCTGCAACCGCCGAAGCCATAGCGAGGCATTGTAATATAATCAAGGAATATCATACTAAAGAGGAAATAGCAGCGCTAGGTGCTTCTACCGATCCCGGCGGGCAGGTTCGATATGGTATATTAGTCGATTCCTGCGAACTCAATCAATTGTAGGCGGAATTAGCTGGAGCTGCAGTTGTTACTGGTGCTCAGATTGATCAGTACACAGAACAAGAATGGACAGAATTACTCAACATGAATGAAATCGTGTTTGCTCGGACTTCACCTGTCAACAAGCTGCAAATTGTCGAACGTCTTCAGAAAATGGGAGAAATAGTAGCAATGACCGGAGGTCAGTTTGATGAAGCAAAAGATCAGCTCTTTAGTGATATGAATGTTCAGATGGTGTCAATGACTCTCCTGCTCTACGAAGAGCAGACATTGGAATTGCCATGTAAATACACTATAGATGCTAGTGAGAGTCTTTAAGTCTTGTCCAGGGGATTGAGAGGACAGGATGTTGCACGCGAAGCCGCTGATCTTGTACTGATGGATGATGACTTCTGTACTATTGTAAATGGAATTGAAGAAGGTTTTTCTCACCAAGGTCGTGTTAAAACTTCCATCATTCTAACATTTGCACAATTTTAGGACGGCTAATATTCGACAATCTTCGCAAAATCATAGCATATACACTTGCTCATTTACTGCCAGAAGTAACTGCCATTGCTATTACTTTAATTCTTGGAATGCCTTATGGTTTGAACTCGTTTATGATTCTGTCGATCGATCTTGGAACAGAGGTAAATCAACGCTCTGCACAGTTACCGGGTCACTTATTTTTCTTAGGTGTTTCCTTCGTTATCGCTGAGCTATGAAGAAGCAGAGGACGCCATTATGAATCGTCCGCCTCGTGATGATAAAGTGGATCGCCTAGTTTCATCACAAATTTTCCTATATTCGTACCTCGAGATAGGAATACCTGTCTCCTTGAGTTGCATCTTCGCGTATTTGATGGTTTTCCAACAATTTGGAGTAATCGATTGTATTTTTGCACTAAATGTTATTTTTAAGCTTTTCCAGATTCAACTCAGAGATCTTATTGAATGCAAATATTTCACCCCTGGCTCCGCTCCTTACTTGACTACCGACGGCACCTGGATGTCTGCTTCCGAGCAGGTTCGGTTATTGCAATCCGCCCAATCCGCTTTCTTGGCCACTATAGTGCTGTCCCAGTTTTGGCACGTTTTTAACGTAAAAACGAGAGTCAATTCTGTATGTGATTTGATAAGCAAATTGGATTTGTTTGAGCATAATGACAGATTTGGGAACATGGTATCTTCAACAACCGACTGATGAATGCCGGCGTCCTCGTTGCAATCGGATTGCTTGTTTCCTTTATCTGTACGTGCTTAAGAGTCGCTTCTTAACTGAATTAACGCCTTTTATAGACATTCCTTTTATGAATGAAGGATTTGGAACTGGTTACATGAGCGAAACCTGGATTTGGGTTCCTCATCTTTTATCTATGACCTACATCACTGCATTTAATTTCTTCCGAAAATATAAGCTTAGGCAAGACTTAAATAGCAAGTTTTCATATTGGTTTGGTTGGTAAGTCCTTACCAACGGATAATGCACAAATACATTCGGAAGGTAGTTATAAAACTAGAGATATCAAACAGCGAGGCAAAGACAGACGTTTGGATGGATTTGTAAATACAGCTTAATCATTTATCAATTAAGGATGATGCAAATTAAACACAACACGATTATGCGTTTCAATGCATGAATCGGGACGCCAGCGTATCTCTGTTATTTACGCTATCGGGATTTGAGAAGTTGGAGTCGTCGTTGGATGTCCCTTTGAAGTTGGGTAGAAGAAGTTCAGAAAGATCATCGCCAGATGAACCAGTCCGAAGTGTTGGATCAGATAAACGCAGAATTGCCTCATCATACCACACTCTGGCTTGGGTGTTACTCGGGTCGATCAACATGGCTTCCTTGAAATCTTTCAAAGCCATCTCGTGATGACGTATCATCTCTGCAGATGATTTGTTGCCTTCCTTGGCTTGGGCCATAACGGTGAGTCCACGCGTCACCAGAGCAGATACGCAACGCGGACGTAAAGCGAGTGTTGCTTCGCAATCGGCGATGCATTCCGCATACATGCCCTTGTTGTAGTGAGTTAACGCCCTGGTGAGATAAGCGTTCATTGCAGAATTTGAGGTGGGATTGATGTCGATTGTCATCGTGCAGTCCATTATAGCTAAATCGAACTGCACCGTCCATCTTCAGTAAAAGCCAAACAATACGACATGTGACCATCTACCTCTCCTTTACTGTTGAATGCCATTCCTCGGTTCGTAAATGCATCGGCGTATGAACAGTCCAGAGCGATGGCGGTCGTGAAGTCGTCCAATGCTTGGTCGGTCATGCCCTTAGCATAATACACAACCCCTCGATGGTTGTACAACATAGGGTTCGAAGAATTCAATGCAATCTCGCGAGTGTACTCTTCTATACTCCTGTCGTAGTTTTCGGCTGCGTCAACGGGTGGTTGGATGGATGCGGAAGTTAGCCCGCCTTCGTCGAGGGAGGCCGGAATTCCAGTGTTAAATGCATGATTGCTAGTGAAGCAGTCCGAGCTGCTCATCAATGCATTGTTCATGGAATTGGGATTCGTGTCGCCTCCGAAGCCACCCATTGACATTGGCGAAGGAGACTGCATCGAGAACTGACGGTTGTCATCTCGCTTCCGCTTCTTCATCATCCGTGCCCATTTCGATTTCAAACTATGAGCAGTTCTATGTGAGAGATGTGGGCGATAACGAGCATCATGCAGAATGGCTTTCCAATCAGTCCCATATATCTCGAAGCCCTTCACCAAAGCATCAGTTTCGAGTCGGCCCCAAGACCGCATCGATTGCAGAGGCTGATTGCCTTGTGGGTACCCTTCCGAGAATCCGTCCAAGCCTTCGCTATTACAATCGTCTTGGTTGTTGTTGGCATGGTTGTTGTTATCGAACAAACTTGGTTTGGGCATCTCCTGCAGCTGATTCCAAAACATCTGCAGAGCAGCCGGCGACCTGTTCATTAGCGGAACAGCATAGTTCGGATCCGATAAGATTGCGGTCCAGTTGGGGCCATATCGTGCCGTACTTTCCTTCAGAGCTTGAATCTCCTCTGGTCGGAATGGTTCAAACATGCCTTCACAAGACCCTCCGATACCGCCGTAACCGTCCATAAAAGGCTTGCCAAATGGGTTGTTGAGTCCACCCATCAGTCCGCCCTCGATTCCCATAAATCCCATGGATTGTCCTGGCGGAATCGATTGATGGTGACCCCAAAGCCGAGAGTTCACATTCATCTTCTCCTCGTGCTCCTTCGACATTTTGTACCACTTGAGTTTGAGCGATCCTGCAGACCTCCCGCCCAACGTTGGCGCGAAATCATTGTCGTCAAGGATAGCCTTCCAGTTTCTACCGTAACGCGCAACGCCCTGTTGAAGTAATTCAACCTCGTGCGATTTCCAGACTTGTTGTTGAGCGCGCGCACGTTTGCCTTCGACTGCTGTTTCCTGATTAGCAGCGTTCGATTCGCCACCACTGGAATCACGCTGGCTAGAACCCCCTTGAAAACGATTCGACTTATGATTGAGATCGCCGGGTAAACGGTCGTTTCGGAGTACGTCGGTTGCAGTGGACATGGATCGAAAATCAGAAAATCGAGATCCAGAGTTCGCTGGGCCACGACCGCAGGGTTCGGATCGAATCCGAGACAAAAGCGGAACAGAGCGTTGGCAATCGAAGAGTACGCCTACCTGTGAAATCGAACCGAAAGCGATAATGGACTGTGACTGTATCGAGTACAGTCAAGTACCCGATGGGACGATGTTTAACTGCTGTTCTCGAGAACATGCAGTCCTCGAAATGGTTTCAGGCCCCGTCACAGCCCCCGTAAGACCAACAGTCCAAGCTACCTTGAATTAGAGGGATCCCGAGCCAGGTCAGACTTTTCCCTCGATTAGCTGTGTATTGCGACCCGCAACAGGCCAGATTTGTTGATTTACAATTCTGAAAATGAATAATACAATGATGGATTACTGTTTGCCTTTGCCAGTGCTGGGTTTCTTAACATATTTAGTTGGGACAAACGGCATTGGTACAATTTTGGCTGCCTGGATGTTCTTCCGAACTTGAACAGCGATTGTAGTGCCGATTTCATGTTCCGTCTCGGTGGTGACATATCCCATTGCAATCGGATGCTTAAGAAATGGGCTGAACCCGCCGCTTGTGACCTGCCCGATTTCTTTGCCTGTGAAACATTAGTGGAAGAACTCATTCAGCTTGACACACCTTACCAGTATTGTCAACAATAACAGTTCCTTCACGGGCTGGGGCTCCTTCCACCTTCATTCCAATACGAATTTTGGATACAGAGACTGAACCTTGCAACTGTCCTAAAATGTGATCTGCACCTAAAAAACCCCCTATTTCCCATTCAATAGTGAACTTCAGAGATACAAATGTCCTCTAACCTTCCTTTCGTCGACGCTTGCCGATCGTCCATGACAAGCCAGCTTCGACTGGGCTGATTTCATCATTAAGGTCATGACCATATAATGAGAGTCCCGCCTCAAGCCTCAAAGCATCTCTCGCTCCAAGACCCTGCTCATCCCTTCAGAAGACTTGCCAAGTGAAGTTTTACAAAATATGATACCGCTAATTGACATTCGCTGTTTTTGAGCAATTCTGAAACAATTGGTATGGAGTCACCAATTGGAATAGAAATCTCAAATCCGTCTTCTCCGGTGTATCCCGATCGTGATACGGTACATTGTGTTCCGCCAAGAGACATTTTCTTTGAAAAAAAGAAATAAAGATCTTCAAGGGTATCACCTTCTAGAAGCTCAGATAAAAAATGGGAAGCTTTTGGTCCTTGTAATGCTATCAGTGCTTGGTCTGATACAATTTCCATCTCGACGCTATTCTTGCTTTTGTTGAACAACTCTATTTGAGATGACAGATGAGCCTAATTGAAAAATGTTATCGGCATCCTACGATATACTGCACGAAACAGTTTTACAATGTCTTTTTCACTGCAAGCGGCATTGCAAACAATATGATGGTAAGCCACATGATTTGTAATAACGGCGTCCTGAAGACAACGAGAACCAAATAATCAATCACCGATTAGGTAAATATTGAAGCAACTTTTACATCAATTATACCGCCTTGTGGATTGGTGAATAAAGTATACTGGCCTTGATTTGGCTTCAGGTTCCCGATACTGCTGGTGCAGAGAGTTTCAAGAAACTTCACTCGCGAGTCTACGTCGCCATGTATTTTCAACTGCAACCATCATCTGACTCGTCATTTGCATACAAAAACGAATTTCTACCTGTTGCATATGCGATACATCAAATATAGATGCCTTACTTCTTGTATGTAGAGATTCATTCAGAACACCAAGGCCTGCATACTGGACTGGCAAGTTCCATCCAGCGAATGGCACCATTTTGCCACCATGCTCTATATGTAACTCTTTCAAAGGAGACTACAAAATCCAGAGTCTGAATAAAGCCCTCTCCACGTAGGTTTGGTACCTGGCGTAAACTTGCAGTCGCCGACGATAACGCTTGCCAAGTCTGACTATTCCAGCGTTTCAACATCGCAATCTATATCGGCACTTTTAGTCAGTATATGACTCTCAAGGAGATAACCAAGCAAGTGTAGAGACAAGCAAGAAAGCGAAGAAAGAGACCACGTGCAGTTTCTACTAATAAGGATGCTGTTGTATGTAACATATCAACGTCGCTTCAAGTATAGCGAGCCTAAAATACCCAGCATTTATGCGGGTAATTTTCAATCCCAACCAGGATCGCCAAACAAAGCGAAATTTGTTTTAAAATAGATAAACCTCATAGCAATTAAAACTAGTAGATGCGACCGGAATGGCATTCCTTTTTCAAACTAATACAACAAATTCATATTAGTCTTTCATTGTGTTCTCAAGGCGAAGGATGCATTCGAGGTTTGCATCTATGTTTCAGATACGAATCAGCCGATACAAAAGTTAGATTGTAAATTCAAAGACTCCTCCAAAGTCATGTATGGTAATCTCCAATGGTAATCATGCTAGACACGAAAGCTCGCCAAGCGATTGTGAGGCCATCTAACGGGGATATTCTCACGCGATGAATGAGATGACACTGTAATAGCGATGCGGGGCTGGTTTCGAGTGCATTCATGACTGAGAGGCAGTCACCAGTTAACATTACATGAATGGAACTCGTCAAGGCAAGAAGACGATCACTTTCATATTACTAACGATGGGTCGAGATGACAATCCTGTGCATAAATCCAACCTGCAATGCTTGGTTGATGCCCTGCTCTACGATCGGCCTTCACACCGATCCAGCATGATCATCCAACGGTTGCGACACTCGCTGCTTGCAACAGCGCAGAACCCGATGATCCCATTTGATGCTGATTATGCAATGAAGGCGAACTATGATAATGTTATGCCCGATTCGGATGCAGGTTCCATGAATCCCCGACAGAATCCATTAAATTCTGTCATTACTGCCTGGGATTATTCAGTGAAAGAAGATGAACTTGAACCCAGTTGGGAACCCGAATCTCTTACGCTTAGGATAGCCGAGAGCGACAACTGGATGATACAGGAAAATGAACCCTCATGTAAGCGTAAACAGGACAAATCAAGTAAAGTGATGGCAACCTCGTCGACAAAACGCCCAGAGAGCACAAATCAGAAAAATAAGAAGATATGTAGCTCTCAGAACTCTTCGCTGATAGTACCGAAGGAAAACAGAAGGAGTCGAGATCAATGCGAGTTGGAACAATTCTCAGAGAATGTGTGGAAGCGTTTTATTTCTGGAAATAACTGCAACTCTGGCTGCTCACAAGATGGGAAGAGAAGGAAGCTCGATTCAAATACTTCCATAATGGATCTTCGATCCGGAGAGGATTCGTCTATATTGTTGAACGCTCTTCGAAATGTCCTTGATTCAAGCAGGATATTTCTGGCTTGCTTGCGTGAAGATGGCTCTACAAACATGCATCAAACTTCAAGCAACAATGATATTAATCCAACGGAATTGCTGATAGCAGTATATGGTGATGATCAAAGCACGAAGCCGCTCCTCTTTAAACATTGCCTTGTGCCAGAGAAGACAGAGAAACCAGAGCAATCTGTAATGTAAAAGCGATGCTGTTTGCTTCTTTTGATTGTCAGTTAGGTCATTTTATCGATATTGAACAGCCCTGCTGTGAAGATCGGATTTGACTTCAAATGCTTATTTCGCTGGATATTTTCCGTCTGCCATCCTGCAGCAAATGCATTCACTATTTTAAAAGGAAGTTTCTTTGATCTCAAACTTGCAGCTTGGCTGCTGTACACCGATAGCCCAACTGACGGGCTGACCTTCGACTCAATATCTTACAGAATCCGCTGTAATGAGGAAATAAAGATGCAAAAGCTTTGCGACGCTCTGGTAAGTGCAGTAGTGTCCCTTTTCCAGTTTGTCGCTGTTTGAAAAACGCTTGCAGGATAAGTTCCCCAAGAGTATTCGTGACGACTTTTTAGAGATGTCGTTGCAATACAGAGGCATGTTGCAAATACAAATACAACAAAACAGAAGGTTGACCGACGAAGTCAATTTCGAATCGAAAATCGCATTAATACTGGCGACTATGGAGCTCTTCGGCGTCGAAGTCAACTTGGAATATCTACGAAGCCAGGTAAATACCCTGCTCTTCTCACTATTTTTCCATTCACTTCATTATAAACAGCGTGCTAAAATCAAGGACCATTTGCTGGACATAGAGCAGCGCTGCCATGACATCGCTGGGCACGAATTCAATTTATCTAGCCCCGAGCAGATCGCCCGAGTTTTATACGACGAACTTGGTTTATCAGCACCAACTAAACTGGCCTCAGGGCATCGCTCAACAGCTGTCAGTGCAAAATCTAGGTTTCGTCCCAGAAAGTTTATCTGTCTTAGGAGCCTGCTCTGGAGTCATTGCGAGAGAAACATGATTTGCCAGCGATAATCTTACAGCATCGAGTTCTTTCAAAGCTGATGGGAACTTGTATGCAGTATTGGGATTGCATTCCGATGTTTAATCAAGCTCACTAGATATCGATCCGTTGATATTAGCAGGCAAATCGAATGACGGGATTGTCAGAACGAATTGGAATCAGCACGTTTGTGCCACTGGAAGATTGTCCTCATCCGGTACAGCTCAATTACTAGACCGATGATAACCGAACCTGAATGATGCACAGGACCTAACTTACAAGTTCAGTAATTTACGGCTCAAGTGATCAATATTAAACTGTGGTTTGCAGTCGCTGCCTAAGGAAGTGGCACTTGAACGCTCTCACGATGAGATCGAAAATTACACTGCCAGTATAAGACGAGCCTTCATTTGCGATATAGAATTTGTTCTGATATCTGCAGATTACAGGCAAATGGAGGTTAATTCAAGTGTTAATCATAGCAATTTATTGAATGTGAACAGGTTCGTGTTTTTGCGCTGTTATCAAGAGACAAACACCTAAATCGGATTGCAAACGCTTATGACGTCTATCAGGTTGGAATGTTTTCGGTTCATTCGAGTATTAACGCATGCACTAGGTATTAGCTGGCATTATTTTTAACAAGCCATCTTCGACGGTCAGCGCATCAGAAAAATCTCAAGCTAAAACCATATTTTTGGCTCTGATGTATGGAATGGTTCGAAACGAATGAAACTGAAAAATCGTTATTCGAACATTATATCAGGGGGCGAGTTCGCTAAGTAAGCAGTTGTCCCTATTGACCAAAGTACAGTTCTGGAAGTTTCGGGATTTTCTCTTGGCTTTTTACTATGATTTTAGAGGAACTTTAGCGTTGCGGATGCTGGTGTTTTCAGCAAGAAAGTTATATCGCAGGTCTGTGCCCGCTGCCCACAATACCTGCGATGTTCACTAAGCGTCTGACAGTTCCCACAAGTCCAGGAGTTTATAACTTCAACTATTGCGTTTTGTCGCCAGCATGGATACGTTGAGACCATTACTGGGAGGCGGCGTTACTTGCCAGATATTACCTCAAACGATGTGCAAAAACGAAGGCAGGCTGAGCGTCAAGCGGTGAACAGTGTTATCCAGGTATTGTCGTTCAGATCTGATATCAAAACTTTTTTTAACGTTCGGTACACAGGGATCATCATCTGATATAATGAAATGCGCTATGCTTAAACTAGTTCTATTGTTTGAGCAACATTCCTTGTCGAATACTGCCAGAATCAGGCTCCAGGTAAAATCCATTTTCTTCAGATTACATGTAATTATTTCTTAGGTGCATGATGAATTAGTTGTCTCTTGCTCAAACAATACAGTAACATTGGTCAGCGGGCTAATTGTTGAAGCGATGCAGGAAAACGACATGACTCAAAAGCTCAATGGACATTTGCAGGTTGCTCAAATTGCGCATCAAATCAAGGTTTCTGACGATTGCCAGGTGTCAATACAGGCAGGAAAGAATTTAGGTGATCTGAAGCCTTTAGATGTTGAAACTAGCAGTCTTCAATCTCTGGATTGCTAAGCTCCAACAAACCTTTTCGTTGGCTCGGGGATTTTAATTACATTCGTTTTCCTTTTTCCTTGCGATATTCGGCAATTTTCCTAATGATCCGTGGCTCTAATTCCTTCTGCAACGCTCTGCGAAACCCTAGACAGAACCCAATTTCCACGCAGACGAATAATGGCGCCAAAACAAGCGACTGGAAAAAGCTATCCAAAAGTGCAGGAGCTCGACCTAAGCCTCTGTTAAAATTTTCACTTTCATTTGATGCTGTTACCTTCAAAATACTTGTGAGAGAGGATCTGTGCTATCCAGGAGAAAATATGCAAAGCAATGGCGTATTTCCAAGCGTCTACTGGGAATGTCTTGTAAATCGCATTGGCTGATACGAGACATGCCAGTAATAAACTGTTTCCAGAGATCTTGATTTGGTGTTAGTCGAGATGAAGTTCGCTCAAACACCCTATCACTTACTGCACCAATAAAATCGATGTAGATATATATTATAGCATACAGGCAAAAGGCAAAGAAGGCTAAATTATATGGGATCACGTTATGAATTGGCTTAACATGAGGCAATAGTGGACCAGAGTAGCAGAAAACTATGTAACTCTTAAGGTAAGTACATGTGAAAGGAATGAGCCCCATACTTACTGATTTCAGCTGTTAATATCAAGGTTGGAACAAAGACGAAGTGGATAAGTTTGTTCCTGTACTAACTCTTAAGATACTAAAGCCGATTAACGGTGAGCCTTCGACTAACCATTTGTTATGGTGGTATGAACCATAAAATGCAAGTTGATCCACGATATTGAGGACCATTCTCGTTGTCTAATCACACGAAACTAAGCGAAGTTGAACAGCAGATCAGATGACTAAAAAACACAGCAACGAACAAGAAAGTGGCGCGGACCGTGGAACAATTCAAAACTTAAAGCACAGCTAACCTCGAAATCACTTGTTGTAACATCCAAACACTTTTGCCATTAAAATGCAGCGGAAAAGTTCACAAACGTGACGATCTGGCTTGCATTCTGGGTGAATTTGCAGCATATTCTGAATAATTTTGAAGTACGAAGCACTACGAATGAAAGCACTTATGGGGAAACCCTAACGCAGTCCTTCAGTCGACTTGTTACAGTACGTAGTTATCGTGCTCGTCGTTGGTAGTGCTTCTCTCGCTTAACCTGACCATGACCGTTTTCAACAAAGTAATGAACATGCTAGCTGCCTACCCTCGAGCTCGGATTGCAACCCAGCTTCGGAAACAAGGTAAAGGATGATGGCCGGCCAGCGCGATGTTTTCAGCGCTTATCCCGTCTTGTCAGGCTTGTATGCTGAGGATCTAATCGTCGAACGCACCGATCTTACAGAGGCCTTATTACGATTGCCCGCCGACGTCGTCGAGAATCGCAACCGACGTATCCGTCGGGCCTTCGACCTGTCGCTGAAGCATGAAGACCTTCCTGTCCATCTTCAGAACTACGACCCGTTTGAATCCTATCTCGGAAATGAAATGGCGAAGGCGTCGCAGAAGAGAGTGGAGCTTGAGATCATCGACCGAGCATAATACATTCAGCCAACGTTTTCATACCCGAATCCATCTTCATGTTTATTTGATAGGTGAATAGCATGAAAGCTTTATCGAATGCATGTACATGTGCCCCTGGGTGCACAAACATCATCCAACGCCTCGGTTGTTTTCGAGGCTTCGCAACCGACCCTTACTAATAATGGGCATAGCTTTAGCTGCTGAAGTAGGCCGTCCTTCTAGCAAAAGTCATTAAAAATAGATGGAGATCAGGCCAGTGATTATTACCCCAAATAAAGATTGCAAATGATCCTTCCTATCTGCTCGAATAAAGAACTGCTCGCCGCTGTGAGATGTTAAGATCTGCTTCGGGGCTTTTTTATTCTTGAATCCTTTCATCTGTGATCACTCAACATTTGAAATAAATCAGGGATCTCGGCAAGATCTTACAGTTCGTAAAAACCTGGATTTTAAAGTGACCAGTAGATCGATTCCTTTATCACCGTATAATGAAACGTCGATCTGTGTCAGGATTTCGCCAATAATTGCAGGTACTAACGCAGGCATTCATTAGAGACAAAAGTTTTCTTACGAATGGAAAAAAAGTACGAACTTGATAGGTGTGATTCGGTTCTGATGTTCTCGTGTTTACCATACGTATAATGATGCTCAAAATCCAAATAGGCATAATATCTATGTAAGCGGTGAACATGGAATCAATAAAGTCCAACCAAGCAGGTACTTACTTGGTCCTTTCCAAAGACGATTTTAACAGCGTCCTGCCATCGACTAACACAAATAAATAAACAAAACCAGTAACCTGATCATATGATACAACCTTGTGATTTCCATTGGGCTTCAAGCCTGCTATTCTCTTCATGAATCGTCACTAAGCGAACACAAAGCTGACGCAGATAGTCGCCCAATCGATTACAATGCTGCAGGCGATCAGCAAAATCGCATTCGATCTGGCCTTCCGACCTACCGATTCCAGGACGCCCCGCTCCTTATTCAGAGCGGCCAGCTCGGTCGCCGACATCACACGCGATCGTAAGGGAAAGCGATTACGGCGGGCGCGGACTGCGACCATGAACCAGATGGCCCTGCCTGACAGGCTAGTACGACCGAATCCAGAGTTGACAAAGACGGGATTATGTATGATTTATATGAAGCGATTGCTTAGGTGCTGGATAGATTACCGGTTAGACCTTTAGCAGCGGCATCGTCCAGCAGGGCCTGCAGCTCGGCCTTGCTCAGAATATGATGCACGACTTCGCCTTTCTCGTTCTTGGTTAACGTCCCGAACTCGAGCTTCTCGGCGGTCGGCGATGTCGTATCCATGGTCTTGTTCAGGACTTTAACGGCCAGAAGCAAGGCGTCGGCGACCGTCGTCTCGCCGTCCTTGTAGTCGGATTTCAGGATGGACATGGCGGCCTGGTTGTTGCCGCCGATCGCGGTCGCTTTCCAGCCGCCGTAGTTACCGCTCGGATCACTTTGATACAATTGAAAGCCGTAATGTTCGTCCCAACCGGCGAACAGGAACGAGACACCGAACGGGCGCTTTCCACCGAACTGCGTGTAGTTCTGCTTGAGATCGCAGAGGATATGGAGAATGCGCTCGATAGGAATCGGGTCCTGGTAGGCGTACGAGTACTTCTGAGCAGTCTCTCGTGTGAAATTAATAAGGACATTAGCATCTGCTGTAATACCAGCAACAGCAACGCTGGAAACCGCTTTAAATCAAAACATTCCGAGACAAATCGAAAGAGCTTACGCGACGTGGTCGTCAATTTTGTAAATTCGCTCCGACGATTTTCGAATATCTAACAGTTTCGATGTGATTCGTTTCTCGGCGGCCAGAACGACGCCATCCTTGGCCAGAATTCCAACAGCAGACCCACCCTGTGAGATTGCCTCGATGGCGTATTCTACCTGATACAGACGACCTTCGGGCGAGAAGATCGTCGTACGGCTATCATAACGGCGCGACTACATCTCATCAGAACCGAGGTTGACGCTCAAAGCACCGATTCGAGTACCATTACTCTGGCTCAAAATGAAATCGTCGACGACGGGAACGAATCGATAGGGCAGTGACGATTAACGACCTCTGATGAATATAGTTAGATGAAGTGATAAAGAGAGAGACGTGTCTAAAGTCGGACCCCCTCACTATCAAAGGCTCACACAAAATGCAAGAGAGCCGGGAGGTCGCGCACTACTTAAATTAACATCTGATTGGGGGGTTCTTCACAAGCAAACGCATCTCTTGCAATATCTATGACATTATCGACCTCATGAACATCTGTCAGATTGTGGCTCAGCAGCGACATTGAAAGATTTCGTGATGAAAGTGGTGAAAGAATCTTGATAAATGCGACGTATTTGAAAGGACATGGTTGGGCTGCAGTACGAAATAAATCGATGTGAAATATTGGATTGGTTGGGATTGGCAAATTGAAAAAACGAGTTCAAAATTTGAAGATAATCTGATAAAAACGACAGAGATTATTATTTGTAGTTTGGTGTGTTGGCGGCCTTGCCATTGTTAGCGGCGTTCAGACGATGGAGAGTAAACAGGCTCCTTGATCGTCCAGCATCTGCTCATTAACGTACTGTGATCTATAGATCCACATCTACGTCACCATCAGGCGCTGGTAAAGAGCATCGAGAATTCGGTCGATCGGATTTGTGCGGCAGTTGATGGTATTGGTTTGAAATTATCGGCATGACATCTGAAACGAAACTGCAGCGATTAATAATGAGCTGAATTCGGTACAGAAAGAGAACGAAGAGATCAGGCTTGCATCGGAAGTTTGGTCTGGTTACGTACACAAGCTGTCCATGTCGTTATGTAAAGAGAAACATCCCTGATCTCAATGGCCCATCTCTCTATGCACATTGTTTGTCTGCCGATTATGTATTGTAGTAATGGCGTCATTTGCATATAAAGAGTCTCCGTTTTCCACCGTTTCTATTGTCATTGAGAAACAAATTTTCCAAAAATCTCGCAAAACTTTAGAAAGTCCGTTTTATTTTTACGCAATCTTTTTTCCATTCAAATTTTGGACTTGAAACGTAACTGCCGTCACCAGTCTAGCTGCATTTCGATCACCTTCAGATGTTTCGATTTAATTTCAATGTAACCGATGAGAGTGACATCAATAATAGCCAGGATGGTGGTCCTGATCCTGCTGGCAAATCTGAGTCGATATATTGCCCTGTGCAGTCAGTTCCCATCCAAGGCGACCCTGCCGATCATCATACCGAGTTGCGGTTTCTAAATGGATGGGTCTTTAAACAGTCGATAGTCGATTACCATCATCTACCCAAACGTCAGGCCGAGCTGGATTCGATTTTACCACGTTCCGATCTGGTCCCGAATGTCTATGAAGGCGGCTTCAAGCTTTGGGAATGCTCAGTCGATCTGGGTACGTATAAGGAGTTCATAAGACTTGCCCATCTGATCATCCTCCAAAGTCCAATATTTAGTCGACGAAAGCGTCTCTGTAGCATCTCATGACGTTCTCGAACTCGTAATACGAACTGAAAACTATTCGTCATATCACATTTAGCAGTTTGCAGGGATGCGGTCATGGCTTACCAGGAATCTATGCAGCGTGCCATGGAGCTAGCTCTGTCTGCTTGCAGGTGAATAATGCTCTCTGGACATCACCCATCACTACCCGTTGATTCGTTTGTGAAGGATTTGAACGTGGACGTGCTGGCCTCGGTCACATCATCAAACGTGATGCTCAACTGTCGGTCCTACGACGCATTCCAGCTTTTAGCTGGAGATTGGCGCGATCCCAGTCTGTTTGACACCTTCGCCAGGGCCCAGTACGACCTGGTGTTCTCATGTGATACATTGTATGGACGGACGCGGGTGTACTGCCCCATCGCTACACGACGCTGAAGCTTGCGTAGGTATTCGATTGAGAGCCAGCCTGCATTGGTGAAATTGATCGAAAGATATTTGAGAGTGGGCGGTGTCGCTTATATCGCTGCCAAATCGTAAGGCGACGATTGCTATCAGGGCGTCGTCATAAGATCTAAATCTGATTCGGGCAGATTTTATTTCGGTGTGGGTGGTTCGACATTATCGTTCTTGAACCTGATCCAACAATACGAGAATCTAGAGGCCACCGTCGTCAGGAATATCGCAGATGGGCAATCCAATGTTCGCGAAATTATTCGTATCAGCAAGATCTCGCAACAAATCATAAATTAGTCGAAATCTATTTAGAAATGCAGCTGGGGCTCATCCAGATCGATAAGTTCATTTATTTTGCGACCTCACATTGTTCGAATGCAGACGTCGACTCGTATCTCAGTGAAGGCGGCGTCGGAGGCCCGATTCGTCTCCGGCCATGCTCGACGCCAGGAAGCGCTCGAGCGGCAGAAACGCGAGCGTCAGGCTCTGACCAGCGCCCATCGCCAGGCTTTGATGGAGGCGGCGGCCCCGGTCATCCCCAGCGAGCCGACGCCCGAGGCGCCGCACGAGATCATCGTCGAGATCCCCGAATGGATGGTCGACATTCCGAATGATCTATGCGAGAAATGGTCTGTATTAGCACGACCAGAAGGCCAACGATGTATTGGTAAAAGATTCAGGATGGAAAGATAACATTCATCGAAATTGTTTTGTAGTATTTTGTCAGTATGGAAGGACATCGCTTCGTTCGGTCGAAAACCGCTTCATTCGAGCTTGTAGAACTGCTCTACCGAATGGAAGCCCAAAGTCAGCTTGTCTTGATTTCCTCAGGCCTGGTTCTCATTTGTTTTGTTGTAAGTTCAGGGGCGTCGGCTCAGGCGACGGTTCTGGAAGGCATCCTGCAGGATCGGTTTCTCTTTATAATCGATGTGCTTTCATGGAAAGGATATCAGCTGATCAACAGCTCCAGGGAGTTCAGGCAATACTGGCTACAGACCAAGGCCGCCGAACACGACCTCGCTCCAGTCTCCGGCGAGTACGACCTGGCCGTCGTACCGTTGCTGGCAGCGAAATGCAGCCGAGAATCGATCTCGGCCGCGTATAGCGGATTCCATCCGTCATGCAATGCACAGAGCGACGGAATGCACTTCTACCATAATGAGGCGTTGTATACAGCCGGATGTACCCCCCTGACATTGCTCTGGAAAGACGCACGATGCTCGCGATATTACATCGAAGGCAATCAAAACGAAAAGCAGCAGATCTGCTTGCGTTGTGATCCTTCCGGCGCTCTAGTTACCGAAGACGGGATTGTGCTGGGACGTCTCGAGCCGCGTTCGCTCGGACCCGACGCCAGCAAACTACAAAAGTACGTTTTGATCGTGTTAACCATCTCTTTTTTGACTGGATTAACAGGTTCAGCATCGATGGCGTCGATTTGGGCTTTGACCATCCCAGTGTTATTGGTTTACAACGAATAGGGTCATGCCCAGCAACTAAGGTGAAGATACATCTCTGTGAACTGGCCCACATGCTCAATCATTTCTGTTAGGTAATCGCGCATTCATGGAGTAAGATCCTCTTCCAATACGCAGCCAGGCAGGGGCGCAATTTCGTTGAAATTGATGCCCTCTTTGGCCGAATATCGTCGATAAACTCATTCCAAACCTGTTAAACATTCACTTTTTTAAATTTCTGTAATCCTTGTGAAATTAAGCAAATTCGGAAGTCGGTCGAGGTTGGATCTGATCGTATAAGCCGTATAGGTAGGTAGGAGGTACCCCTAAAATTGACCCAAACTGGAAAATGGCTACTGGTGAGGAAGGCGGACCATCAGATCCAAGACCATCGCGAGCCTGTAATCAGCCCGGATACGAATTCGTTGTAAGCTCAGTACTTTACCCATTGAGGTAGCATTTGTAAAATTGATCACAGCGTAATGTACCGGCATCTGGAAGACAAATCTTGGAACGAAGTCGAGAGTTCGTCGAAAAGAAACGCTTGAAAGAACGCGATTTCGGGTTTCAACGATTTAAAGGCGAGGCGATCGATTCCCCCTTTGATATCGATACGACCTCGTCGGGATATATGTCAGGTAGTCAGCCGAACTGATCAGCGGAATGGTCGCTTAACAAATTGACAGCCGCCGATAGATTTCATTGCGATACGGTTGGAGAGTTTAAAGGCCTGAGAGACGCCGCCCGAGCTCGGACCAATGCCATGTACCAAAGTAAACGCGAGAAGGCCCTGGAGATAGAACGACGCCTCCAGGAGCAGATCGAGTACGCATCGCCTCGTCCGGGCCAGTATTCTGGTCGCGTCCAAGTCAACAGAAACAGTGTGGCATACAATCCGGTCACATTAAGTTATAGTGATACTGATGATGGGCAAATATTAAAGCAGCAGCATGAACGAGTTCTGTACCGGGTCGCTCTGCGCTCAAAGGTTCATTAAGTATCGCACAGTTAAAAAAACAATTTGCTGACGAAGTTTTAGAACCTTCAAGAAAAATCGAATGGCGGGTTCAATCCGATTACAGGGGAACCAACGCAACTTGTTCAATTACCTCCTGCTCCAGATTTGGTGTAAATGATAACATTTATTGGTACAGCCTGTGCTCTTTGATGTAGTTAATAACGCCATTCGGAATGAGATACTTGATAGAACGCTTTTCTGAGATCAGCTGGCGTATTAAAGTCGAACTGATATTGTTGACAACCCGTTGCTGAATCCGGTGAACGCTATCCCGATATTTGTTCAAAATGGGATGTTCATTTAGGACGGTTTCTACATCGAAACCTGCACGCTCCACTACCGCAATACCATGGTTTGAGAGGATCCTCTCCACCTGAAAGTTAGATCAGAACCACGGAATAGATTCGAATTGCAGAACAACAAACCTGCTCTGGAGGCCACACGACCGTGTCATGGAAAGCATACAACAAATCAGAGCCACATAATAAGAGAACTTTCAATTGAAACCCTTCTGTTGCTAGAAGGTCGCGATGTGCCGTTAGAGCATCAAATGTACGAGACCATGAAGGTTGTGCGCCTTCCCAACCGCTAACCTGAATCCAATCAGAATCTTGCACTGATCAGAACAAGTAGGTGAGTAACTCAAGACAGGAACTGAAAAACTTTTTACCTGCCAGGCGACACATGTTATAACGATCAATGTATCTGGCCAGGCCGGCTTTAGCATAATTGTCATGAACTGGTGAAAGAAATCCTCCAGTTACATGAGCCCCATTGGCCGCCAATGAATCTCTTGCATCCTCTGAGCATCAGTAAGGGCCTTCAAACAGAAACCAAAGCACCAACACCTACCAAATAAGCGGAGGTGAAACATCGTGACCGGCGAGAACGATCCACACGCTATCAGCGCATACGAAGGCAGCGAACTATGACCTCGACGTCACTCCTCAGCTCACAACTTTAAACTTGCTCCAACCTGATCGAAGCCGTACATCTGGACACATCCAGCCGAAATGTCATGAGACAAGACACACCAAGCTAGAATGAGATATCGATGATAAAAGTGGTAAGTAGAGGAGGCCGGTCCAATGTCGCTTCGGTCGATTACGTTACTGGCAATGAGCGTCACCCCATCTTAGTGTAGACTGTCTTAAGGGTTCTATCAGTTGAAGCCAGAATATTCCACACATAATCAGTCTGTCAAGCTTCAAAACGAAATTCATCACAAGATTTTTTGTATTCTGCCTAAAACTGAAATGTAGATTTTAAAATCGGACCAGCCAGTACCTTGATCCTTGCGGCCCCGATTCGGCTGCCGAGAGAGTTTCAGCAGGAGGTCCATGCCGAAGGCACTATCTGCTGAGCTTCCAAACCATGACCTGTTCAGCACGTACTGTACGACATCGGCTTCTACCCACAAATACTCGAAACCGATTCGACCTGCCAATCACATTCCAACCGAGACCGGTTTGCTATCTATTCGCGCTCCTGCTCACATTATTCAGCAAACAATTCTAGGCTTCACTAAGAACGTTGAACATCATCTGAACGATCCCAGGGCTGGTCAGCATAATTGGCACTCTACATACACCGATTCGCATAACGAATCCGGAATCAAGCAGAATCGGGAGGGCCACTGCGACCTGCATCCTAAAACTAACATAGAATTATCATCGTTCTCGAAACAGAACTGTTCGAGTTTTCAGGTCAGCGATTGGATCCATCATCTGTAACGATACATTGTTGAAATTAACTTTAGACTGCGTCGTATGCAGGAGTTCAATCCGAGTCTAGGAGTGCCTATTCAGATGCGTCCATGCGTCAAAATTCTGGGACAATTGTCAAGACGGATGAGTTCAAGTGTAGTGAAAACGGGTATACGAGGAATTTCGTTATCGATCAGGATCGTCTAAAAGCCAGATTCACACGTACGCCTCATTCCGAATTCGAAGACCGATATCAGTCACCAGCGATTGATACGAATATTGATACATCAAGATGTCATGCTCTGAAGACCATCAGCAGCATGAGCGGATACAGCAAATCTTGTATCGCACCACAACAAAGCAGATATGGAACGGATTTGAATACGATAATGAAATCATCGTATGGAAAGAAATCGGAGCACTGGACTGCCAGATTGCCTATCGAATGTGATAGCAAAAGCGCAGATATGAGCGGATATGTAAGCAACACGTCTAATCAGGGAAATCATCAGACGGAAGGCAATCGTCATTGTAAAGGCCTGGTTGGCAATCGATACTTTAAAGAGGGAAATATCGAGCTATATGCGACGCCGAAACTTTCGACAGAGCCAGCACGACTTCACCCAGACATGTACCAGTACCATCTTACGCCAAGCCCTCAGGAAACGACCATTACGCAGCCACCGATAGCTACCAAAGCCGATTTAAGTCAGAAGCTAACGCATTGGAAAGCGTCATAAAACAGCTAAATTACAGCATTATTATCAAGTGATTATCGGGTGAATATATGCGATAGCGCTAATAACTGATTAAGAGTCAGTTTCACGGACCTGCGCAATTACCGATTCAGCCCTGAAGCACATCCGATTCTATCCCATGGCCGATCAGACCACCGCCAGTTCTGCTGTCGCCTCCAAGGCGACACCCGCTATCCCGACTAGGTTTAAATCATCATTCGTAGCGTTTTCTCACGTCACTGACCGTTTCGTCGATTTAGACTGTACACTCGGGGTGTGTTTGTGTCGTACAAAAGACGCCAGAGCACGATCCTACATAAAACCGCTCTGATCAAGATCGAGGGTGTCAACGACACAAAAGATGTCGACTTCTATCTCGGAAAGCGAGTAGCTTACATCTACAAGGCGCAGCGCCCACAGAAGAAGATGGCCACGAAAGGCATTGAAGGTGAAACCACCAAGTTCCGTGTCATCTGGGGCACCGTCCAGCGCCCTCATGGCAACAACGGCGTCGTCCGATGCGGTTTCCGCAAGAACCTGCCCCCTCAGGCTCTTGGTTCTTACGTTCGTGTCTTCATGTACCCCAGCCGTGTCTAAGCGCCTCCTTATTTTAATACACGTATGCATGAACTTCAAATCTTTCCAGAATTGCGAACTGATTGCTTTGAACATGCTTCTGGAGTTACTATAGCTCATCTTTTGCTATATTATTGATTTCTGATTGGGGCGATTCACTGATGTTATCCTTAGTTTGGTGACTGGTGTCTTCAGCCGAATGAATTTCGGCATTGTTCTCCGCTGGTGTGCTTCCACTCTTTGATGATTCAATAGGATTGTTACTCACGTCGTCTTTGTTCTGACGGGTAGTGCATTTGATTGCATAGATAGCTAATTAATGTCACTGAACACGTTTGAATCCAACAATACGTAACTTACCAGTATCTTTCTTGAAAAAATTCGGATTGGAGCACACGCTTGGTAATTCAATTTCGACTAAATACGAACAGGTCTTGGATTCTTTGATGCTGACAAATTTAGCGCTGTCGATATTCCTGTTGCAGAGAAATCGAATCTCGGTTTCCCTCTTTCTG
This sequence comes from Polymyxa betae, assembly GCA_003693705.1. Lineage (NCBI taxonomy): Eukaryota > Endomyxa > Phytomyxea > Plasmodiophorida > Plasmodiophoridae > Polymyxa > Polymyxa betae. Next base: position 145,272 of record RBZT01000546.1, read on the forward strand.
CCAGTTAGGTCACAATCACTCCCATCCGTAAAGACCTATCGCCATCCCTTATGTGACAATAAAAGGGTCATCTTCTATGCTACCTGAGAGAAGTATGCTTGTGAATCACCCGAAACGACCAGGGACGTTTGATTGTTGACCGAATCTGAATCCGAAGCGTTTCCGCTAAAGCGGCCCAACATGAACGATGCCGTTGTGATCGTCTGAAACCGAATCGCCGAATTTCGATCACCTTCAACGGGCTCAGCTTTGACACGTTCGGTGTGAAACTGCCGAACATATCCCAAATGACAAAATTCATATGACCACCAGCCTTTATTCTGAGAAGTATTCAGCTAACCAAGAAGATTCACGAGCCGAAAGCTGTACCAGAAAAATGCATTTGGAATTCAATGAATAGAGCAACGTGAACGGATTTGAAGATGTATGCTCCTGCTTGCAGAGTGAGGGAGTACCCAGCCTCATCACATACTGCAAGCATCTCAGGGTAACCGGAAGCAGCTGAATATTAAGCGCTTACGTTCAGTGGAGATGGCTCACGAGCTTCTATGAACGAGATTGGAACGCTCTCGTCTTGCTTTGGACCGCAGGTGAAGACTGCTTTACAAGATCTTCCATCGGTTCCCTGTTTGAACTCTTGAACAAAACTGTGATCGTCGACCCAATAGCTTCTGTGGAACTTTCCAAGTGAGAACGACATTAATTCTCGGTCAGCATCGGTGTGGATTTGTCGGATTTGTTTAAAGGGACAAACTTCGAATGACCAGAATCCTAATCCACAATCAGAATGTCAGCATTAGATCGCGACCACCATTAAACCTTCCGATTTTCGAGCACATTTGCCTCGTAGCGCGATTTCGAAGTTTGTTTCCAGTTTGGATCGAATTTGCTCAGGATTCAGGTTATCCCATGCTGATGCCTTAGATTCTTGTTCAGCTTGTTCGTCAGATGATCGAAGATCGGGAATTGAGCAGATATACTTGGTTCCATTATGCAAATTTATGTCGTAGTCTATCACAAGAAGCTGGTTGTCAGTGCTTGGACGACTGTCATCAATCGATATTTCGAACTTCGGGATCGTAGTCCAATCCTCCAAATGACTTATCTAAAGGAGACTTATGAACACTGCAGGCAAACCGATGGCCACTGGCACCTGAATCTCAGCCCATGTGATCGGACACAAAGCCAAAACCACCAGCGTAAAGTAGCTGGCTGTGGCAACGAGCATATCAGTCCACCGCCCAACACTTAGTTCTGCAATCGATTAAGAAAATGACAATGTAGGGCTGCAGCCTTATTAGTAACAAAACGTCTAGAATCACGACTTGACTGAATGAATAGGCAGCCGTTACTAACTAGATTTTGTATCACAGAGATTAGGGTTGGCAGACGATAAATAACTCTGCAAAAAAAATTATTGGTGCTTAATATACAGATTGATTTCATGTTTATTTTTAGTATTTCTCGTCGTTTCTCAATTTGACTTTGCTACGTTCGACTTCTTCGACTAGAGACTGAATGATAGCATTCTGCGGACATATCCTGCCAATCTATGGGTTCACGATTACATAATTGCAAATAGAAGAAATCAATATCAAAACCTCAGCAACACAGAGCTCCAGTTGATCACATCGCCGGCTAACCATATTTAGATCTTGCACCACTCCACTAATTTTTCTGTCACCTCTGGTCTACAACCACAGAATTCAGTCAAATAGTTACTCAGTAATCAGGTTAACCTTATAATCAAGCATTGCTTGTTTGAGCCTCAGAATCTTGGACTCGTAACGCTCTTTCATCACCGCATAATCACTTTGATTGCTTCATGTTATCCGTCAGTGAATGAGATCCAGCACATCACTGCGACACTTACATGGACAGGCCTTCAACTTCTCCAGATTGACGAGACAACTTATCGATTTCCTGCAATAGCTGCTCCTTGTGTTTCACCATTTCTCCTATCCTCTGCTTTAGTTTGTCGCGCTCGCCGCTGGTTTCTTCAACTTGCTTCTGTAGGAATCTATAAATACGGGCAGTATTACAGCCAGGATTGCTCTTACGAGTAGTTTGTGGTTGGTAATCTCGCTGATCTTCAATTGCTGCTGATGCTTCAACTTTTGAGATTCCATTGCTTCAATTTGTCCCTAAATATCATTGAGGAAATGTCGATTTTGCTGTTCTGATGTTTTACTTGTCGAGCGTTGTCCTTCAATTTCAGTTCATGTATTCTTGATTCTAGCTTCTCACGTCCATTCTGCAAAAAAGTCAGCACTTACAATTATATAGTAAAATCAAACTTTCAGTACTTGAAGACTGGCAATCTTGTCTGCTGCGATTTCACGATCTTTCTGACTTGTCCTGCGAAGGTCTTCGATTTCCGCAACGAGATCGGTATTGGTGCAACGAAGAGTTTCGATTTCTTCTTGAGCGAGTTTGGTCTAAAGCTAGATTAGGAGAATTTTACAGACGACAAAGAAAGGGAAACCGACTTTGGACTTCACAGCTTGCCTGAAATGTTCAGCTTCCATTAATGACTGCTCTAAAGCAAGCATGCTAGATTTGCTCTCAAGTATTTCGTTTTGAAGCAACTGTGTTGGATTGAGGAGAAAATGAGAATAAATCATTCGTCAAACCTTTATCTCGACATCACGCTGTCTGCAGATGTCCTGAGAAGTTTCAAGATCTCGTAAAAGAACCTGTTCCCAAATATCACGATTCGAATCCCAGAACCAAAAAAAAACGCTAAATACCGTGTTGTGGTCTTCTAATTTCTGATTGAATTTCAGCAATTCTGTGTACTCTCTTTGTCGGACGTCCAGCTCGACGCTCAGTTCGGTTATTCGTGACTGCAGGAACACAATCTCGTTCTGACGATATGAGATTGATAAGCCATTTGATAACACATCCAAACCTGTTGAGACGGTCCGTTGCATGAGCTTTTAAGATCATCGATTTCTTTCAACAGCTTTGAAATTTGAGCCTGTCAACATTATCGATATATATTCAGCAAACGTCCAGTTTTCCATACTTCAGCGCTTCTGGTGAAGGCCTCCAGTTCGATTTCTCGCTGTCTGTTAACCTCTCGCTCTTGTTCGACAAGGTACTGTGATCACGATTACTACGAGTTGGAGCAGATTGAACTAGCTTACAGTAAGATTCTGATTTTCTTGCTGTAAACGTAATATCTCAGCTTGTTCGGATTCAACAATAGCCTCCAGCTGTTCCAAAGTTGTCAGTTCTGTCGCAAGCAATCAATCGAGTAATCATGGGTGGGGAGTTAATTGTGATGGTACCAGCATTTAACTGCTGCTCTAATCGATTATTTTGGTATTGATTATCAGACGCACTTGACCTCAAGTTAATCTCAGATTTCAGAACGGCGTTGCCAACCAGATCCCAAACAAGCGACTATTAGAGTATCAGAAACAATCCAAATCTATGAAAGTCCCCTACTTTACAATCCGATTGGACACTGCTTTTTGAGAGTAAATCGCATTTTGTCTGGAGGTCGTCGTTATTCGCTCTCAGCAAGGATATCTCGTCTCCCATCGAAGCTATTTGGAGCAGAAACTGATCACACTGCACAAGTTAACAGTTGAGAACCAGTTCAATCCAGAATCGTACATTTTCGTTCAGCGACTCTTCGTTTTGCTTCGACGCAGCCAAATGCAATTTCAGAGTTCTCAGCTCGTCATTCTGAGCCCGGAATCTCTCCCAGGCGTTCTTCAGACACTCTTTCTTACTTTTCAATGCAGCACAAGCCATCGTGTTTAACTGCCTTTTGTTGAAAGGCATACAGGACCAACAGCAGATTGACTTACTTTGAGAGTTTCCAGTAGATTTTGTGCATATTCAGAAATAAGTGAACATAACGACTCCATTCTTCCACAACGTATGACGACTTTCTCGTAACGTTCCATATATTGATCGTGCTTGTAGGTCTCTTCAAATTCCGACAGATCTTTTTTATGCTTAGCATAAATTCTCTTCAAGTCATCCTGTTCGCATCATCATCTCGAAACAGACTTCAAAAAAGTATTTATTGTAAACTACCTGAGAGTTTCGATAAGCTAACTGGAGCTGTGCAAGCTGATTACGTAAACGTTGATCCTGTTCTTTCAAAACAGCAATTTGCGACTGAGTATGAACAAACAGTGAGGATTGCTCCTAAAAGGAAATTTTAATTGAAAACATACATGCTGAGATCAATGCACAGACCTCAACTTCATGCATTTTCCCTTCCAAATCGTGAATAAGGTTAGAAGCCAGATTCTCTTTCTGCCTGTAAGCGTTTTCCATTTCCTTCATTGTCAGCGTATGCTGAGAACGCTCCCTAGATTTTCAATCAGAATTATTGTTTTCATCTTGCATTACAGAATTAGAGAACAGTTCGATTTGCTGTAATAGTTCCTCAATCTGATTGGTTAGCTCTTTAACATTCTGTTGGCTATTCTCCAGATTTAGGGACAACTGTTGACATTTTTCGGTCATCCCACCCAGCTCTTTCAATAGAAACAGTAAGAACTTCTCAAACACTGTTAACGGTCGTCATTACCCGAATGTTTTTCAGCCAAGGTCTGTTCAATATTCTTGAACTGTTTAAGTTTCGCATTGAGATCAGCAATGACACTATTTTTTTCTGCCATTGAAGCCGACTGTGCAGAGCATCGCTGCTCAATATTTCGATGTTTGCATTCGAGGCTTCGAACTTCATCACGAAGCAGTTCGTTGCTGATACAAACTACATACAGAGACATCAGGATTTCCCGAGAACGAAACGTGCAAACTGGACCTTGATCAATATGCTCTCGCAACTCAGAGGCTGTCATGGTTTCAATCGTCTCCGGGTCGAGGATGTTAAGCTCTGCAGCACGAGCTGCAGAGGCGCTGGGAGTTTTTGGGAGCGTCACCTTTTGAATAGTTGGAAGTGGAGTTCTTTCAGAACAGCAATGAATCCTACGTTGATTTCAAGTTTGAAAGGAGGCTCACATTTCTGTTTTGCACTCGATAACTCAGCGTTCAAACGCTCGTTCTGCTCTTCCAGAGCAGCGAAGCGCTCTGACGTTTCCTGCCGCTCAATAGTGATGCTTCTTAACAACCGAGCAAATTCTTGCTGCTTTTCGGATTCAATGTTACTTTTTTCTTGCAAAACTTGAACTAGACGTTCAGCTAAGCTTTGGTTCTGATCATGCAATTGCTAAACATTGAAATAATCAGCATATTCACAAAGCAGTGCGCCATAAATTCTGTCAATACTTACTTGATTTTCATCAGTTAGCTGATGATTGATTTCTAGGGTTTCTCTCAGCTTTGATGATTTTAACTCATACTGCTGATACAAACGTTCGCCTTCGCTCCGAATCTCATTATATTTCAGCTCGAACTGGCGACAGTCTTCTTTGGCGTTGATCAGAGCTTCTTGACATTGGCAATTACAGCGCTTGCGAATATTTTCTTTATTGCTCATCAGTCATTTATCAAGCCAGCTGTTGGCAGAAAGAGCTGAAATCGCAATTTTAGTTTGAAGACAAGTGCGAGGTGGACGTAACCCACATCACCTTTTGTTTCCGCTCCTTTCTCTCTCTCTCTCTCT